>PVJL010004979.1:0-45785 GCA_004026885.1 Lyroderma lyra
ACATAAAACTATTGATTGTGTCCATGGGTTATTTGTTTGTTCATTTCTTTTTTTCTTTGCTTTCAGTTTTATATTCCGCATATGAGTGAAGTCATACAGTTATTTGTTTTTTCTGTCTGGCTTATTTCACTAAGCAAAATGGTTTAAAGACCTCAACATAAGACTCAAGAAACTGTGCTCTATACAAGAAAACATTGGTACTAAACTTATAGACCTTGGGTTTAGGGAAGACTTAATGAACCTAACCTGAAAGGCAAGAGAAGTAAAAGCAAAAATAAATGAATGGCACTATATCAAACTTAAAAGCTTCTGCACTGCAAAAGAAACCATCAACAAAACAATGAGACAACCAACTGAATAAAAGAAAATATTTGCAAACAATGTCTCTGATAAGAGGCTAATATCTAAAATATATAATGGACCTTTACAACACAACATCAACAAAAAATAAACAATCCAATTAAAAAATGGGCAGAGAACCTGAACAAAAACTTCTAGGAAGATATACAAATGGTCAACAGATATATAAAAAGGTGTTCAACTTCACTAGCTATTAAGGAAATGCAAATCGAACCCACAATGAGCTATCACCTCACACTTGTTAGAATGTCTGTTATCAACAAGACAAAGAACAAGTGTTGGGGAGGTTGTAGAGAAAAGGGAACACTTATACATTACTGGTGGAAATGCAAACTGGTATAACCAATATGGAGGACAGTATGGAGGTTCCTCAAGAAACTAAGAATAAGGTTACCATATGATCTGGAAATTTGTCTGCTGTGTATCTACCCCCAAAATCTGAAAACCTTAGTCCACAAAGATATATGTCCTCCAGTGTTCATCACAGCATTATTCATGGTGGCCAAGTCATTGAACTAGCCAAAGTATTCTCTGATAGGCTACTAGATAAAAAAGCTGTGATATATATACACAATGGCCTATTATTCAGCCACAAGAAAAGATGAAATAGGGTTATTTTGACAACAAGGATTGACTTTGAGAGTGTCATGCAAAGCAAAATAAGCCAGACAGAAAAAAACAAGAACCATATGAATTCATATACGGAACACAAACCTGAAAGCAACAACAAAAAAATAACTCATTGACACAATCAATAGTTTAGTGGTTAGTGGTTTTCTGAGGGTATGTGGGAGGTGGGTGAGAGAGAAGAGAATGGGGTCTTAAATATATGATGATGAAAAGATAACTGACTCTGGGTGGTGAACACATAACACAATACATAGATGATGCATTTTAGAATTGTACACCTGAAACCTATGTATTTCTTACTAACCAATGTCACCCCAGTAAATTTAATGACAACAATAATAACAACAGAATAAAGCTACAGAAAAAGAACTAAACAAAATTGAGGCAAGCAATCTATCAGAATCTGACTTCAAAACAATGATTATAATAATGCTCAATGATCTCAGGGAGATCTTGAACAAAGAGATAGAAAACAGAAAAATGGTGATAGAAAGCATCAAAAAGAATAATTCAGAAATAAGAATATAAAACTAAAATGAATAAAACAGTAGAGAAAATAAATGGAATAGATGAAGCAGAGGATCCAATCAGTGACTTAAAGATAAGATAGTAGAGAATATCCAATCAGAACAGCAAAAACAAAACAAAACAAAAAAAGTAAAATAAGAAGAGTACTTTAAGGGGCCTATGGGACAACATCAAGTATACTGACATGCACATCATAGGGCATATCATAAAGAGAAGAGAGAGTAAGGAATTGAAAATCTATTTGAAGAAATAACAATGAAAACTTTCCTAAGCTTGTAATGAAAAAAGACATACAAGGCCAGGAAGCACAGAGAATTCCAAAGAAGATGAACCTAAAGAGGACCAAACCAAGAGAAAAGCAGTTAGTTACCTACAAGAAAGCTCCATAAGCCTATCAGCTGATTTCTTAATAGAAATTTTGCTGGCTGTGGAAATTTGCAAGAAATATTCATAGTGATAAAAAGCAATAACGTACAAACAAGATTATTTACAAAACAAAGCTATCATTTACAATTGCAAGACACATGAAAAGTTTCCCAGATAAGATAAAGCTTAAGAAATTTATTACCAAAAAACCAGTATGACAAATAATCTTAGAAGACTGTTTAAGACAAAAAATGAAAAATATGAATAATAAAATGGCAATAACTACATATGTATCAAAAATTACTTTCAATGTAAATTAATTAAATGCTCCAATCCAAAGAAAATGTGGCTGAATGGATAAAAAATACCCTTACATATGCTGCCTACCAGAGACTTACTTCAGATCAAAAGACACACAGACCAAAAGTAAAGAGATGAAAAAAGTTATTTTATGAAAATAAAAATAAAATATGGGGTAACAATACTTATACCAAACCAAATGGATTTTAAAACAAAAGCTATTACAAAATACAAAGAATTACTCTGTAATTTCATTTTTAGTATTTATCTAAGTACTTTAGAATTTAGAAATTCAAATGCTTCTTTGAAGGGACATGTGCATCTATCTATATGTTCAATGCAGCATTGTTTACAATGGCCAAGATGTGGAGGCAGCCTGATTGTCTGCCAATGGTTAAATGGATGAAGAGTGTGTAGCACATATGTACAGTGGAATATTGTTCAACCATAAAAAAAAAATGAAACTCTGCCATCTGCAACAACATAGGTGGATTTAGAAGGTATTGTGCTAAATGCAGTATGTCAGACAGAGAGACAGATGCAATGTGATTTCACTAATATGTAGAATCTAAAAAAAAAAGCAAACAAATGAAACTAAAACAAACTCATAGATACAGAGAACATTTTGATTATTGCCTAATGAGAGGGTGATTAGAGATGTGGGTGAAAAATAAGAAGAAATTAAAAAGTACAAGTTGGCTTTTATAAAATGTTCTTGAAGATGGAGGGCATGACATGTGAAATATACTCAACAATATTGTAATAACTATGGATATGGATGTCAGATGGATACTAGGTTGATCAGGATGATACATGTGAGGAGGCTTGGGGAGGTCATGGGTAAAAATGGTAACAGGACTAAGAACTACAATTTGGCAGTTACAAAGTAAACATGGGAATGTAAAGTAAAGCATAAGGAACACAGTGGATAACATGGTAATAATAATTATGTATAGTGCCAGGTGGCTACTAAACAAGTCAGAGAGCTTACTTCTTAAATTATATAAATTCCTAACCACTATACTGTACACATGAAATTAATATAAAATAATATTGAATGTCAACAGTAATTAAAAGTTTTTTTAAATGAGGGGAAGTTAAAGTAAAATTAGAGATTCAAATTTTCAGTTATAAAACAAACAAGTCTTAAGGATGTAATGTACAACATAGGGAATATAGTCAATGATATTTTGACAGCATAATATAGTGTCAAATTATTGCTGAATATATTATGTTGATCACTTCTTTAGGTATATAAGTGTTAAATAACTATAGTATACACCTAAAACTAATATAATATTGTATGTTAGCTATATTTTAATAAAAGTCTTAAAATAAATGAATAAAGAAAGAAAAAATTTAATAACAGCTTGATGAGTTTGGCACCTTTCTGATCTATAATTTAAATATAAGTGAACTAAAGCTCAGAAAGACTAAGAACTATTCTCAGATTCATACAACCTTTCAGTAATACAGACTAAGAAACATCTCTTCAAAAACTTTGCCTTGAGATGTTACTGCCTCAGATGACAAGGACCTTACTTTAACATTCCATCACTTCTAAAATAACTATGTTATTTTACACATTTGATAGAGTGACATTTTTAAATTTCAGAAAACCTACAATATAAAAGTGACTGCTAAGTTATAGGTAGCAGAATTTATGAATTTACTTCTACTTTGATCACTGAATAAAGAGAGCAAGTGTAATTTAAGACCACTCCCTTCAACAACAGAGCAGCATTGTTTTCCATAGTGGTAAGGGTTTAAAAAATACTGCAAAAAATCCTGACTTTCCTTAACCTATGTATTCCAAACTTTTAACTATATAATCTTTGATCGACTGATTAAATTTGACTAAATAATACTAATATCCAATAGTACTGTCATTACCCAGATAACATGATGGAAAACAAATTTTGAAAAGACATAGAAATAATTTGTTTTATTTCTCTAGAACTTCCATTATTTTATGCTCAATTAATAAGCAGTGTGAGTTACACATATGTAACCATATTTAAAACAGAGCAGACCCACATATTTTACTATAACATTTTTTCATGACTATTTTGTGATATAACCTGTACCATAAAATTCATTTTTCAAAAGTGTATAATTCAGTGGTTTTAGTATATTCACAGCTGTGAAATCATTACCATTACATATCTAATTATACATCATTTTAATTACCTCAAAAGAAACACCCACATGAATTAGCAGTTACAGTCTGTCCCTCCCTTGTGTGAGTTCTTAACATCAAACTCCCTCTTCTTTCTATAAATTTGTCTATTATAAACATTTCATATAAATGAAATTATATAATATGTGGTTCCTTGATACTAGTTTTTTCACTTAAAATATTGCTTTCAAGGTTTATCCACATTGTAGCATATATCAGTATTTTATTCTTTTTTATTATTAAATAATATTAAATTATATGTTTAAACTATTCATTTATTGATTAGCTGTTTTTTCTTTTTTGGCTATTATGAATCATACTGCTATGAATATTTATGTAAACATTTTTGTGTGGTCTTCTGTTTTCAATTCTCTTGGGTATATACTTAGAAATAAAATTGCTGGGTCAGAAGGTAACACTATGCTTAAATTTTTGGGGAACTGGGAGACTGTTTTCAAAACGTCTGCACCATTTTACATTCTCACTTGCAGTGTACAAGGGTTCTCATTTCTCCACATCCACACCAATGCATTGTTTTTCTTTATTAATTATAAACATCCTAATGAGTATAAATGTTATTTCATTATGGTCTTGAGTTGCATCTTTTTATATGCATATTGACTATTTGTAGAGCTTTTTTTGTAGAAGTGACAATTTAAATTCTCTGTTGATTTTTAAATATTGATTTATTTATCACTTATTTCTTACTTTATTAATTAAATTGGGTTAATTTTTTTCTTGTTTTTGAGTGGTAAGGGCTATGTGTATATACTCAGAACAGTAGTAAAATTTTTTATCAAATATATGTTACAATTTGCAAATATTTTCTTTCTATTTTATGGGTTATCTTTTTATATCATTGAAGGTGTATTTGAAACAACATATTAATTTTGAAATTTTAATAGATTTCAGTGTTCAGTTTACTTTTCCTGTTCTTACTGTTGCTTGTGCTTCTGGTGTCATATCTAACAAATCATTGCCTAATTCTAGGTCATGAAGATTTATATCTATGCTTTCTTATAAGCATTTTATAGCTTTAATTCATATTTAGATTTATGATCTACTTTGAGTTAAATTTTATGGATAAAGGTAAGGTTCAACTTCATTCTTTTTCATGTGAATATTCATTTGTCTTAGCATCACTTGTTGAAATAAGTATACTTTGTAAATTAAATTGTGTTTCTAAGATTGTAATAGCAGCCTCACAAACAATATTTAAACAGTGGCTTAAAAAAATAGTAATTTATTGTCTCACAGTTCTAGAGGCTAGATGTCTGAAATCAAGGTATTGGGCAGGGTTGTGCTTTCTCTGTAATTTGTACGGCAAAATCCTTCTTTGCCTTATTTAGCTCCTATTATCTTTGGGGAGAATACTTTGTGTCCCTTGGCTTGGAAATGCATCAGTCCAATTTCTATCTCAGTGGCTGTCTTTTTCTGTCTCTTTTCTATTTTCATAAAGACAGCAGATTAAAAGCTCATTCTAGTATAGTGTTGAAGTAAGAAACATTCAAACCTGTGGATAATTTTTTTATAAGTTTATTTAATCCAAACTGATGAGGGGTAAGATCTCAAATGCTTTGGAGAATAACACTTTCACAGCTTTTTAAAATGCATTTAAAATTAAGGAGGGAACATAAGGAAGATTACATAAAGATGGAACAAAGGAAGTTGGAGATTGAGTTATAGATTAAGATTATGTGCTTTCTTGAGGGTGGAAAGGCCTATTTAAAAGGTGTGTTAACCTATATGAATAAAAACATTGGACAGGTTTACAACAAAATGGTAGCATGAGAAGGACCTTTGAGAAACTCCTCTGGAGATTACAACTAATAAAACACCTATAACCTTAACCAAGGACCCTCTACACATTGCACAATCACAACTAAGAAACGCACGTGTTGCATTAAGGTAACAAGAGGTGGCCAGATAGTTAAACAAAGGAAAAGTAAAGGGAAGGCTTAGGACTCAGCCACATGGGTCCCCACTTGGAACTCTACTGCTGGGGAAGGAAGGAAGGAGGAAGAAGGCAGTGGAAAAACCACTCCAGACCTCAGTAGGTCCCCAGGCTAGAGGAAAAGATGTCCACAGGCAGAGCGTGAGATACCACAACCATCTTACTTTGGTCCCAGAAGGTGAAGGCTGGTCCACAAACTGCAGTGGCTGGACTGAACTCTAGTTCCTAGAAGAGGGGGTTTGACTCAGTGGTAAGGAGCTGCAGTGTGAATGCACCAGCTGGAAAGAGAAGGAGAGCGGGGACTGCGTACATGCATTTCTCCTCTCACACCAGGATGATCTGAAAGATCAGCAAACAGGACTGACCCCAAAGCTCAGGGCAGAGTTCATGCAGGGCAAACAGGAAGAAAGATGCAATCATGCCCAAAGTCCCTGCACAACCCCTGGAGCCAGAGGAAGGAAACAAAGGCACAAATGCCCCTCCATCACAGACTTCTGCCCACCCAGTATCAGTAGTGAATACCAAAGAAATTACAGTTGGGAGGGTCAAAAGAGGCAGCAAAACAATGAGAAACCAGAGAATTAAAGAGATGGGGACAGATGACCCATTAGAAACAGAGCTCAAAGCATTGATTATAAAAATGTTTAAGAAACTGAATGATAACTTCAACAGAGAGAGAGAAATAATTAAAATAAGATTTACAGACCATTATAAAGGACCAGAGAGAGATAATGACTACATGAACTGAAATGAAGGATGGAATAAAAGTCACCAAACTAGATAAAATAGAAGCACAAAGCAGTGATATGCAGGAAAAGCCAGCAGAAAGCACCAATTTAGAACAGATAGATATAAGAATCCAGAAAAATGAGGATGGTTTGAAATTGCTCTGGAACAATCTTAAGCAGAAAAATATCAGAACAATACACCTATTGTGCTGTAAGGGACAGAGGAAAAGCAAGGGATCAAGAAATTATTTGAAGAAATAATGAATGAAAAATTTCCTAACCTTGTGGAGGAAATAAACCTACAGGTCCAAGATGCACAGAAAATCTCAAACAAGATGATCCCAAACAAGAACTCACTAAGAAACATCATAATTAAAATGGCAAATGCTAAAGAAAAAGAAAAAATTCTAAAAACAGCAAGGGAAATGCAATTAATAACTTATAAAGGGACACCCATTTGATTCTCAGTTGATTTCTCACCAGAAACTTTATAGGCCAGAAAGGATTGGCAGAAAATATTCAATGTGATAGAAACCAAGAATTTGTAACCAAGAATAATGTATCCAGGAAGGTTAGCATTTAAAATTGAACAGATAAAGAGCTTCTCAGATAAGGAAAAGTGAAACAAATACATCATCATCAAACCAGTACTACAAAGAATGCTAGAGGGACTTCATTAAGAGGGAAGGAGGATGGGAGAGTGGGTAAAATAAGGGAAAGGGATGGAGAAATTTAGTTTGATTGTTAACATAGAATTGAAAGCAACAAGAAACAAATCTCATGGACACAGTCAATAATTATTTACTTGAGGGTGGGGGAAAAGAAGCAGGGACACAAATATATGGTGATGGAAAGATGTCACATCCAGCATGACATAGGTGGAGGGTGAATGGGAAGGGTGACGCAAAGTGATGAAGGACAGTAGCTGAAAATATATTATAAGTGGGGCCAAGGGGCTCCAGCTTCATGAACTGAGCCCTGACTTGGGCCAACACATAGCTTTTATTGGATAGAAAGTGAAAGTGGAAGTGAGGGTTGTATGGAGAAGTAAAACCTTCCTTTTTCCAAGGTCTGTGATTATCACACCTTAAGTCTGTTCTCGAAAGTCCTCATTGTGTTCCAGCATGTATTGTGCCTTTATGCATATACATAACCCCAAGGCATGGAGTCATTGTTATTATATAAACAGCCATTAAGGAAGGGAATGGTTGAGCTCATCCCATCAGATCTCAGGCTGAGCTATACAAGGGAAGCAAGTCAGCCAGGGGGCAAGGATTAACCTCAGGGAGGGTAAGGGGCTGTGCCACACCTCTTTAGAGTCCAAGCTCTCTCCTGATGACCCCTATGCAATTATGCCTGTCTTAGGTTGTTCCTTCCTTGAGGAATCTTACCCGTCATTGACTAATCAGCCATCCTCTGGGGCCATACAGGATGATGTGAGGTATGTGAGTGAAGGAGGAACATTATTCCTGAGAGATGGTCAGTTTTGTTTTCTAGATACTCCACGCCCCCATGGCCCCCACGCTTAGCTCCTGCCTTAGGATCTCATGCAGATTGTGTGAGGGGACAGACAGGCCTGCAGCTGTAAGGCAACAGAAGGAGAACTGACTCTGGGTGAGGAACACAGAATATGACACACAGAAGATGTAATGTAGAATTGTACTGTACACCAGGGACCTATGTAATTTTTACCAATCAATGTCTCCCTTAAAAATTAAAAAAATATGCTAAGTGAAATAAGCCAGACAGAAAAAACAAAGAACTGCATGATTTCACTCATATGCGGAATATAAAACTGAAAGCAAAGAAAAAAAGAAATGAACAAACAAATAACCCATGGACACAATCGATAGTTTAATGTTTATTTGGGGACGAGTGGGTTAGGGAGGGGAGAAAGGGGAAGGGGTGGGAGAGGAGGGAGGGAAGCTAAATATAAGGTGATGGAAAGAGAAGTCACATTAGGTGGTGAACTTATTATACATCAAGTTGACAATGCACTGTAGAATTGTATGCCTGAAACCTATGTAATCCTTGCTAACAGATGTCACCCCAATAAGTCTAACAATAAAAATGAATTAAAAAAATAAAATTAAATTAAAAAAATAAAAACATTGATCAGGACTTGCTTGAGGCAAAGATAAGCATTTTACTAAAACTAAGATCTGCCCAGTTAGAAATTTGTTATCAGAACACCCCCTAAGGTTAGTTTCCATAGAACTCCTTTCTTGTCCACAAGATGAATATTACCTCATTTTAATTTAATTAATTATATCTTCAATGACACTATTTCCAAATAAGATTGCATCCTGAGTGACTAGGAGTTAGGCCCTTAACATGTCTTTTTTTAGGGGGACACAATTCAACCTTTAACAGTCTGCACTCTATCCTCACTCTCTAAAGTTTGCATTCTTAAGAGCAAAATACATTCACTCTAACCCCAATTTTTTTTTCTGTTTTGCTAATTGTTTTATAATCATAACAAATGAGTACAGAGAATGCCCTGTACAAAACAACACTAAGGCTCAATATCAAGTTTTTCCTTTAGACAAGGCTGAAGATTTTAGTCTCTGGTATTTGGAATTTAGGCTGCAGTCCTTGTTTTTTAATACATTACCAGGTGTGTGGCATAGTCCATGCTTTTAACCAGATTTGAAAAGAAGAATGGCCATTTGGTGCAGGTAGAAATAGATGAAGTGTTTGGTTTTATGTGTTATGTAATTACCAAAGTTACTACCCATGATGCAGTGCCAGGTGGGATTGTACTTGTCAATCTCCTTCTCAGGCTGTAATATGTTCTCTACGTGGTATTTCTACAATGCCTGAGCAACACACTCCACCAAGTCCTGTTGCATCTCCTCAGACATATCAGCAATTTTGATCACTGCCTTTTGGTAGCATGTGGTTACAGTAAAGCAGGGCTTGGCTGACTGCAATGGCCTTCTGGGGGAGGGGCTGGTGAGGCTCAGACTTGGCAGGAGATACCCTTTCTACTGAAACCATGGCACATCTCATGTTTAAAATAACCATTCCAACAACAATGCTAAGTCCAAAATTATTAATACATCTAAATATCACCAAATTGAAGTCCCAACTCTCATCACTTAAATAAACTAAATCAGCTGTGAGTGAAACTCAGACTATCATTCATCCTGGGACAAAATTTCTCCCCATCTGTGAACCTGTGAAAATGGACAAGTTATTTTTTTCCAAAACAGAATAGGACCAGTATAAGACAGATATTCCTACTCCAAAATGAATTTTTTTTTAAAAAAAGTCATAGTTCTCAAATAAGTTAAAAATCCAGCAGAGCAAATTCCATTAGTCAGGACTGAGAATAATCACCTTTGGCTCAATGGTTTGTGTACTTGGCCTGCAAGTATGGCAGTCTTATCCTTTAAAATCTGTGGGTAAGTGTTCTCATTCTCTTAGCCTTAGGAGATCTTCTTGGCCAGGCCTGTAAATCCATGTTTCTGTCCTCAGGGTCACACTGCCTTCATTTCATTTTGTCTGTTTCTTTCAATACAGAAAGACAATATTTCTTCTGGTATAAACCTCAAAAATCTTATTGATCTCCCATGAAATTCAGGTGTCCAAGCCATCAGACAAGAGTCCTCTTCAGATCTTTCCTGAATAGCCACCTTTCTATATTCTGGCTTCTGCTGAAATGACTATTTGAATCCATGAATCACAGCACATAATGTCTTTAGCAAATGATTGTTAAGCTACACGCATGGCCTTATTTCCAGAATACTATATCTAGTTAAACTTAAAAAATTTCAAATTCTCAAGTGGTGGGGTTTTTTTCTTAACAATTTATTCCTCAATTTATTTCTCTCCTGTTACATTTTACTATAAGTAGCAATAAGAAAAATGTCTATACCTTCTACATGTTGCATAATAATCTCAGCTAAACATCCAAGTTCATCACTTTCAAGTTCTATTCTTTACCCAACAGAAAAATAATTCAGTCATTTTTTTGCCACTTTTTAAGAAGAATTGCTTTTTCTTCAGTATCTAATAAAATGTTCCCTATTTCCATCTGAGACTCCACCAGAAATACCTTTAGTATTCATATTTCTAGGGCCATTCTGTTCACAATAATGCATATATTATATTTTTGAGTGCTCAATTCTGTGGTTAAATCACATTAAGTGGTTTTTGTTTTCATTTCAGTTTTTGTATTTTTACCTGTAAAATTTCTATTGGTTCTTTTTGTCAATGTAAAAAATGTCCAAACATGCAGATAATTTTTATGAGTTTATTTGAGCCAAAACTGATGACAATTGCCAGGAAGCAAGATCTCAAATCCTCCTGGAAAATTACAATTTTGCAATTTTAAAATGCATTTAAAATTTAGGAGAGAAAAAAGAAAAATGCAAGACAATGAAAGCAAGGCAGCGATGAGACTATAGAACAGTTCAGATTATGTACAATCTAGAGGTAGGTTATACTTATTTCAAAAATGTATTAACCTAGATACACAAAAACAATTGATAGGGCTTGCTTAAAGCAGAAATAAACTTTTACTAAAGAAGTTCTATGTCTGGGACATGACTACCCACCTTGACCTGCCCAGTTAAAGATTTATAATCAGATCACACTGTGAGGTTAATTTCTGTAGAATCCCTTTATAACCCACATATTAAAAATAATTTCTCTATTGATATTTTTAATTTGGCAAGATATTATTCTCATACTTGCCTTTAATTCTTTAGCTATTATTTCTTATTTGTATGTATTTATAATATCTAATTTATAGTCTTTTTCTAGAAAGATCAACATGGGCTTTTTCAGAAGCAGTTTCTGTTTGTGACTTTTTCCTATGTAAACATCATGTTTTTCTGTTTCTTCAAATATCAATTTTTTGTTGTTGTTGTTAAAAACTGGGATGTTAAATAATATTATGTGAAAACTATAGATACCAGATCCTCTTCCTTTTTAGGGTTTAACTTCTGTGATTGTCTTTGTTTTGGTAGTTGTTCAATTTCTCTCTCTCACTCGTCCTCTCTCTGTATGTGTGTGTGTGTGTGTGTGTGTGTGTGTGTGTGTGTGAGAGGGAGAGAGAGAGAGAGAGAGAGAGAGAGAGAGAGACTTTTTTGGGGGGGTAGTTCTATAAAGGCTATATTCTCTGCCACAAGTGGTCAATGATGCTTCTCTATTTTTCTCTATTTTCTTAGTTTAGCTTAGTGGTCAGCTAAATATTGGACAGATTTTTTTTTGGTCCAAAACATTTAATAATATACATAATCATATTTACACATCATAATGAAACACAAATGACAAATAGACAGATTTTTTTCTTAATAGCCTTGAGTCAGTAAGTCTCCCAATCATTGCTGAGAAGCTCTGTGTATATTGGGCATGCCTCAGGGCTCCAGCACTTTGTAACTCAGCTTATTCTTTACTTTCAGCTTATGCAAGACTTCAAGATGAGCAAGAGATAAGATATTTGGTCATGTTTAATGTTTTCCTATGCATGTGCATAGACATGAACATATGTATGTCATTCTAGATTTCTAAGAACATGTCTGAGCTTTTCAAAGACTTTGATGTTTACCTTTTCCCCAGATTTTGTGTTTAAGTTTTTGGTGATTTTTCTTGGTTGCCCAAACTAATATTGTTGTATCAAGCAGCTTTAATGTTAACCTATTGCTACTAATTTCATTAAAATTAGTTTCAGGTGTACAAAACAACATAATGATTGGACATTCATATGCTTCACAAATAACCCAAATAAGTTTATTTCTCATCAGACACTGTATATAGCTATTGGGATATTATTTTGTTTTTGACATATGTTCTTGAGTAGGGCTTTTCCCATTAAGCAAGTTCTTATTCAAGTCAAATAATGACTAGCTATGTAAATGAGGTTTTGTAGGAATTTGCCAGACAAATAAAATAACAACTATTTTCTTGGAATGGCCTTTTTGGAGAGCTTTCAAACCTGTCTCATACCTTTAGGAGATTGTTAGGTTGATGGTTTTCACAGCTAATGAGACTATTTTCTAGGCTATGATAAAGCTTAGGATAAAGGAATAAGAATAGGTTTAGTTTAATCTAGCTGATGTTACTAAGATTCAATTACTTTTCTTGAATAACCATTCCTTGGTTGTTTAACAGCTTTTTTGTTAAATTTTAGGCTTCTGAAAAAGTCTAATTTGACAATTTTTGACAGTTTTTATTGTTTTAAGGAGAAAAATATTTAAAAAATTGTATGCTCTGTCTTTCACCCCATTATTATCATCCCATTATTGATACTTACATGAACCCTTTTCTTTAGGATAAGTAGTATTTTGATTATACATATTAGAAAATATTAGAGAAATTAATTGTTAGTGACTTTCTCAAAGTTATAGTTACTAATAATGAATTTTTGTATCATGAAGTTATTATCCAAGCCCAGATTTTCAGAGTCTAACTTCAGTTCTCCTTCTGCTCACTACACACTAATAGTCCTTGTCTCTACTTGTTGTCTCACAGTCTATTTGAGTTCTGTGATTGTCATTCTCTTCTCAATTGTTTTTCATGTATATCTCTATTTCCCTAAATGCAATGAAAAAAATCTTATCTGGGACTCTTTTGGACACTTTACCTATACACATTCTATTATGACTCAAATATCTTCATGAAATCAACATATATAAATACTTGGTCTCCTATTTAAAAGTAAAGTTGAAATATTTTGCAAATTTTCCCTGGTTTTAGCAACCCAACAAAGGAGCTCATTGTACGTGATTATCATGCATTCCTAAAATCAATATCTGGAAGAAAATTATGCTGTTTTTATGTCTTTTACAGCCTTGGTCCTCCATAGGTTTTGATTCTGAGAACAAAAGGCAGTCCATGGAATAATACTACAATGTATCACCTCAGCTTCAAAATTCAAAATTCAAGCCTCAGCTGGGAAGGTGATCCTTTATGGTAATATACCATGGCCTGCCTTTAGTGGTCATAATGATAGACCCAAATTTTATCGCATGTAATGACCTTCTTTAAAAAGTTCTCATTTTCATTTTCAAAAATTATAAAAATGTAGAGAAACTTTTTCTGCTGTTAAGAATTCAATAATAATATACTATTTGAACCAAACATTAGAACACTCCCATTTTGATGTGCACTGCATAAAATGTGAGCATCTGTGTGTGCAAAGTCAAGAATGATGAAGGGGAGACACCATGTGACTACACAGAACTGGTTATATCCAGATATATCTTATGTAACAAAAAATACTACAGTGGAAACAAAATTTATCATCCTGTCCTCAGATAAAAGAATGTAGCAATTCTCATATATTTAAAATCAACTTAATCTTTAAATACATTCATGCTTGTGATCAATCCTTTTAAAATATCTTTTTAATTTTCAAATTGTGAAATTTTTATTTATAATTTTTAATTTTTCAATTATATTTGACATACAATTTATATTAGTTTCAGGTAGACAGCATAGTGATGAGATATTTATATAACTTATGAAGCCATCATTCCAATTAATCTGGTACCTATCTGACACCATATGTAGTTATTACAATATTATTGACTTTGTGCTTTGTGCTGTACTTTATATCCCAATAACTATTTTGTAAGTATAAATGTGTACTTCTTAATTCTTTACACTTTTCACCCACCCCTTCAGCACTCCTCCCATTATCCCAACAAATTGAGTATCTACCTGACACCATATGTAGTTATTACAATATTGTTGTATATGGTTGACTATATTCCTTATGCTATACCCTACATCTCCATAACTACTTTGTAACAATCAATTTGTACTTCTAATCTCCTTCCCCTTATTTCATTCACTCTCCCAGCTAGCAGCTATCCACGTTTTCTGTATTGACAACTTTATTTTTGTTTCGCTTCTTTATTTTCATCTTTAGATTCCATATATAAGCAAAATGTACTTACATCTGTCTTGTCTGACACTCTACATGGCACAATACCCTCCATCTCTTTTGATTATTGAAATTACCTGTTGATACATATGTAGCTATTGCCATTTTATTATTCATAATTTTGCTTTCTTTTTCTCATCTTAAAGAAGTTCCTCTAACATTCCTTGTAATACTTGTTTGGTTGTGATAAACTCCTTTAGTTTTACTTGTCTGGAAGCTCTTTATCTGTCCTTCATTTTGAATGATACCTGTAGCCTTGCTGGATACAGCAATCTTGGTTGTAGATCCTTGCTTTTCTTCTTATCGAATATATTCTGCCAGTCCCTCCTGGTCTGAAAAGTTTTCATTGAGAAATCAGCTGACAGTCTTATCAGAGATTCCTTATAAGTTTCTAGCTGCCTTTCTCTTGTTACTTTTAGGATTTTCTCTTTGTCTTTCACTTTTGCTGTTGTAATTAAAATGTGTCTTGGTAAGGGTCTATTCGTGTTCATCTTACTTGGACTCTTTATGCTTCAAATGGATTCTTAATTCCTTGCAGTTTTCTCTTCTCCTTCTGTTACCCCTATGATGCAAATGTTATGCTTGATGTTGTCCCAGAGGAATCTTATATTATCCTCATTTTTTTTGTTGTTGGAAATTTTGTTATAGTTGTTTTGATTGGGTGTTTTCTGTTGCATTGTTTTCCAAATCATTGATTCAAGCATCTGCTTTACCTAGTTTAATGATTTCTTCTATTCCATTCTTTATTTATGTTGTTGCATACTTCATTTCTGCCAGAAATAAGTGTTCTTCTTTATGCTTGCTATCTCTTTTTGAAATTTTCACCTAGTCCCTTGATTATTGTAATAACCATTTGTTTTTTGTTTGTTTGTTTGTTTGTTTGTTTGGTTTTTTTTGTTGTTGTTTTTTTTGCTCTGTCTCTGATAGGTGGTTTGCTTCCATCTTGTATAGTTATTTTTATGAAGCTTTCTGCCATTTTCTCATTTTGGATGAGTTTTTTGTTTCTTTATTTTTTGTGTTTCTCTGTGTTTGTTTCTATGTATTAGGTAGATCTGCTACTTCTCCCAGTATTCTTGGGCAGTCTTATGTATTAGGTGCCCTCTCTGGTTACCTGTGCTGGGTATTTTTGTAGATATTGTTTGTTTAGTGCCTGGAGTTATTAACCAAAACTGTCAAAGCACACAGTATTCTCAGACCAGTTAACACCCCCTAGGGCCTGCAAACTCCTCTGATAGTTTTCCAAGAAAAATTGCAATGCAGGTGGGACTGGATGCTCACTCAAAAAAAAAAAAGTCTCTTGTGTTTGAAGAGCTGGGTGGAGTGGATAGCCCATTTCATGTCTTTGTTTTTTCTATCAATCTCACTGGGGCCTTTTATTTGTATCCTTACTTATAAAGCTTTTGTTCAACTCCACTTCAAATGATTCTTTATGTTGCTTGTTCTATAATTGAGTTGTAATTCTAATGTGTTCATGGGACAAGGCACGCACAGTGTTCATTTACTCCTCCATCTTAGCTTTTTCTCAAATTCTTTTTTTTTATTATTATTGTTC
Organism: Lyroderma lyra; assembly: GCA_004026885.1. Lineage (NCBI taxonomy): Eukaryota > Metazoa > Chordata > Mammalia > Chiroptera > Megadermatidae > Lyroderma > Lyroderma lyra. The sequence continues at coordinate 16,495 of PVJL010004979.1, forward strand.
AATTTATTGGAGTGACATTGGCCATGAAAAAAATGACATTTGTTCCAGGTGTACAATTCTACAAAACATCATCCATGTGTTGTGTTATATGTTAATCATCCTTAATTTTTAAAGCCCTCAAATGACTATTAATATATTGTATTTGTCAAGTAATTATTAAAAGAAAAACTCTGGCTTGATCATGTTTCAGAATATCAACTAGCTGCTACTATATTTGATGAACATTTTCTGTATGTAATCTTATTTCATACTTTTATTTCTCTATTAATCACATGAAAGTCAACAAACAAACAAACAAAAATAAATTTACAGAATATAAACCAAAAGAAATCAAGTAGCTATATTTATACCACAAAAAACTGTAATAAGATACAACAAAGGTCTAGATATAATGATAAAATGGTCACTACAAGACAATATACCATTTGTAAATATTTTTTCACCTAAAATAGGGCCACATAAATATGTAGAGCAAATATTAAAAGTCCTAAATGACAAACAACAATACAATAATAATAAGTGATTTCAAAACCCTACATTCAACAATAGTTAGACCATTCAAACAGAAAAATCAATGCAGAGATATTGGGCTTAAGTGGCACATTGGACAAGATAGATTTAACAGACATCCCATCCAATAGCCTTCTAATAAATGATATACAAGTTTTATTGAAGTGCACATGGGGTTTTCTTCAAAATAGAGTATGTTATACCCAAACCAAGTCTTAAATAAATTTAAGAACATTGAAATCACGTAAAGTTTCTCTTCCAATCACAATGTTATGAAACCAGAAAATTAATTACAAGAGAAAAACTAGATAATTTAAAATTAAGTAGATTTTAAATAACATGCTACAGAACAACAATAGATCAAGGAACAAATGAAATAAAGAAATTTTTTAAAATCATGATGCAAATAAGTATACAACAATAACATAACAAATCTTATAAAGTAAAAGCAGTTATAAAAGGAAAGTTCATAGCAATAAACACCTGTCTCAAACTTTACCTCTCCAGAAACTAGAAAAAAGTTAGTATGAGAAATAAAATAAAGATGAGAATAGAAATAAAAATAATAGAGACTAAAAAACAATGAAAAATACCAATGAAACTAGGGGTTCCTTTTTTTAAAATAAAAGAGAAAAACCTTTAGCTGAACTTGCAAAAAAGAAAACATTCAAATAAATTAAATTAGAAATGAGACAGAAGACATTTAACTAATACACTCTATTTTAGGTTAATAAATATTTACAAATGGTATATTGTCTTGTAGTGACCATTTTATCATTACATCTAGACTTTTGTTGTATCTTATTACAGTTTTTTTTTGGTATAAATATAACCACTTGATTTCTTTTGGTTTACATTATGAATGGAATATCTTTTTCCTTTCCTCCTCTTCAGTCTATGTGTCTTCTTAACTGAAGTTTCAGCATCAGTTGAGTCTCGTTTATGTTTGTTTGTTTTGTTTTGTTTTCCTTGGTTATAGCCAGCCACTCTGTAGCGTTGAAGAATTCACTCCATTGAAATTTAAACTTAATATTGATAATTATGAATTTACTATTGTCCTTTTGTTGTTTTCTAGCTGCTTTAAAACTCCTTTGTTGTTGTTTTTCTTCTATCTCTTTCTTTATGATTTGATAATTTTCTGTAGTGGTATGCTCATTTTTTTCTCTGCTCTTTTTTATATATCTACTATAGATTTTTGCTTTGTGGTTACCATGAAGCTTACATAAATATTTTATATTCAGAATAGTCTATTTTAAGCTGATAACAAATTTTAATCCTAAATTTCTATATTTTTACTTGGGTACTAACCCACATTCTATGATTTTAATGTTACAATTTGCAGCTTTTTATATCATGTATCTATTAAAAAGTTATTGTATTTACAGTTATTTTTAATACTTTTTTCTTTTAACATTCATGTTAAATTTATGTTATTTACCATTATTATAACATTAGAAAATTCTAAATTTAACTATATTTTTACTTTAACCAATGAGAATAATATTTTTATATTTTTCTGCTAATTAGCATCCTTTTATTTGAGCTTCAAAATGTTTCCTTCACATGTCTTTTAAGGTTTTCTAGTGGTGATAAATTTCTTCAGCTTTGATTTCCTAAAAGTTTTCATCTCTCATTTGATTCTGAAGGAACATTTTGCTAAAAATCTTTCTGAAGGTAGTTTTTTTTTTGGGGGGGTTGGTTTTTGTTATTGTTATTGTTGTTGTTTTTAGCACTTTGAGTATAACATACCACTTCCTTCTGGCTTACAAAATTTTTGCTGAAGAATTTCCTTATAGTTTTATTGGTAATCCTTTGTACTTAATAAATTGTTCTTCTCTTCTACTTTTAAGGTTATTCATATTTTTTTAAAAAAAGGTTTAATTATAATATGCCTCAATGTGAGACTCTTCATCTTTTTTTTTTTTTTTTGCTTTTTGGTATGTGGGTAGCTCCCTGGCTGGGAATCGAACCCAGGCCGCAGTGCTGACAGCGCCAGCGCCGAAGCCTTAAGCCACTATCTTATATGGAACTTTGTAGAAATCCTAGATCTGGATATTTATTTCTTTCCCAGGTTAAAGAAGTTTTCAGCCATATTCTTTTGAAAAAACTTTCTTACTCCATTTTTTCTCTCTTCTTCTTTTCAGAGCCCTATAAAATAAGGATATTGATCAACTTTGTGTCATAATCTTTTAAGCTATTTTTACTCTTTATTATTTTTCCTCCTCTGATTGAATTAATTCCACTGTACTATCTTTGTATTCATTTATCTTTTCTTCCCCTTAACTTGTTATTGCACTTCTCTGCTATTTTTTTTCTTTTTAGTGCAGGTTAATATATTATCTTTATTTATTTTTGTATGTTCTTATATTTTTTATTTCTTTTTGAAATTCTTATTTTGTTCATATATTATTCTTCTGACTTATTGGTTACTTTTATGACTATTATTTTGAAGCCTTTTTTATATAAATTATCTTTGTTTTATTAAGATCTGTTCTAGAATTTTATCTTTTTCTTTTGTTTGGAACATGCTCCTTTGTTTCTGCAATTTTCTTGATTATCTGTGCTGATTTCTATGCTTACATAAAACAGCTACCTTTCCCAGTCTGGAGATAAAACTTATCTTTCAGTTAGCCTGAGATCTTTATTGTCTCAAACTTTTGTGATTATTGAGCCATCTTTTTCTATTCTTAGTGCCTCCCAGTATTCTAGGGTGTACCAAAACCTATATTCACAAGAGGAGGCTTTCATTTAGCACCTTGATGAAGAATGACCAAATGCCAGACTCTCAGGCAACATCTTTTAAAGTATGCAAGTAAATCTCTTTCAGGGGAACACTGAAAGAATAGCACTAGATGTGTACACAAATTTTTATTTAGGGGGACACTAGTTATTTGGAGGGGACAAAGGAAAAACGGAAACAGCATCTACTGGTCTCTAGGGAATATGGTAGTTTTTTCCTAGATTTGTGCTAATTTAAAAGCCTTACCTTCTATCTTGAGTTTTTAAAATATACAAATAGGCCTCTTTCAGGGAAAGGCATTGTTTTCCCTGACATGGGCATTTATTTCTGCTCTCATTGTGCTAAGACATTATTGGAGATACAAGATGGGGGCGTGATAGCCACATTGAGTACTCACAAGCCTTTTTAAAACTTTCTTTCTTCACTGCGGTCTTATGGGTCTCATTGATGCAAGCCCTATTAGCTTTCAGTTCTAGATATTTTAGGTGTTCATCCCTCAGGTGGAAGTCTTTTTTTTCTTTTTTTTAATGTGGTTAGCTCCGTGGCTGGGAATCAAACCCGGGCTGCGGCGATACAGCACCAAAGCCTTAAGCCACTACACCACTAGGGAACTCCAAGGTGGAAGTCTTAAAAGTTGGGGTGTTAATGTTGGATTCAAAATCTTTGCTCCTAAGGAAGAAGTTGGGAGATGGGAGTTTCCTCCTAATTACATGTCACTGTGTCAAGGATGGAGTTTAGGTCAAAAGTGTGTCAGCCTATCCTACCCATTTTGACAAGAGTATTTTCTCACTTACCTAATGTATGGGAGTCACTCAGCTTGTTTCTGAATTTATTTCAGAAGAAATTACTCTGAGTGTAGCTGTAGAATCAGTATGTCTCTGGAGGTAGGTCAATATGTTGGACAAGAACCTGATAAATCTTTTAATATTCTGTAAGCCATAGTTTTTTTTGTCTTTACTGTAATAAGAACAATTATACAGTCTTCATTACAATAATTTGACTTACGATTTTTCAGCTTTACAATGGTTCAAAAGTAATACACATTTTGTAAAAACTATACTTTGAATTTTAAATTTTGATCTTTTTCTAGGCTAACAGTATTAGTATGATACTTTCTTATTATGCTGGGCAATAGTGGTGAGCTACAGCTCCTAGTCAGAAACACAATCATAAGCATAAATAATCAATACTCTGCAGTTTACTGTATTGTCAAGAGTTTTTTGGGTATTGTGTTCTGAACATGTTTAAAATAGACTAGGCTAACTATGAAGTTCAGTAAGTTAGGCACATTAAATGCATTGTTACATGATATTTTGAACTAATTATAAATTTATCAGAGTGTAACCCCATCATAAGTCAAGGAGAGTATCTGTATGTCAATTTTATTAATATAACATAGTTAGACAACTAATTTTAATAAATAATTGTATAACTTGCATTATTCAGATTATAATAATATAATACCCTCTAAAATGTATGGAATATCTTCTATGTATAATTTTTTCCATTTTCTCGTAATTAATAGTGTCTTGGCCAATATTCAAACTTTTTGTTTTAAGTCAAAGTCTGTTCTTTCTAGTCATTGACACTTGATTTTCTGCTCTGATTTTACCTGTACTTTATTCCCTTTAAAATGCCCTCTCAGCAGATCAAGGAAAGTTTCTCTGAGTGTAAGGCTCACTTTATTTCTTGTTTTATCTTTATTTTTCTCACCACCAACTGGTTATGTTTAGGCTTGTTTACTAGTATCTTCTCTCCTTGTGATTTTTCAATGAAAAACAAAGAGTCTGTATTTTAAGAATTGCTATTGAACTCCATTTGAAAAAAAATGTGTTATAATTTTTAGCTAGTGAGATGCCCAATCAACACTTTTTGAAATGTCCTATACTAATGTGAATTATAAATAGGAAACCTTGTTTACCTAAAAAGTAATATGTAAAGTACCTAGAACTATAAATTACTTATATTCCCTGGGATAATATATTAATATTTATAGATTGTAGCTTATTACTAGATTATCACTGGCTTTAAAGTTGACACTGTAATTGACTATTGTCTCTGAAAGCAGAGCAGTTGTGTGTGGGATGCAGCTTTTGTAAAGTCGAAATGGTTTTGGATGTGGATTTGTCAATAATCATTAACAGAGGGTATTGAAATTTAGAGGAGCACTAGATGTTAGAGTTGCTATTGAATCCTGTTACTTTACTGTACTAAAAAAGTAAATTTTATCAATAATGCTGATCCTGTTATTTACTTACTTGTTAACATAACAAAATGCAATGCATATTTATATAATGTAAAAATATCAGAATCTAGAAAGACTGTAACAGAAAAACTTAATGGATATCACTATTGTGGGTTGAATTATGTCTCTCTCAAAAACATGTTAATGTCTTAATTTTCAATACCTCAACATGAGAACTTATTTGGAAGTAAGATCATTGTAGGTATAATTAAGTTAGGATAAGATAAGGTCATATTGAAGTAAGGTGAGCCCCTAATCCAAAAGGACTGTTGTCATAAGAAATCATTGAGTAAAAATAGAGACACATAGGGAGAACATTATATGATAAAAGCAGAGAATGGAGTTAGGTAGCTCCAAATCAAGAAATTCCAAAGATTGCAGGCTAAGAATAGACAAAAAATGTTTTTCTACATTCAGGGAGTATGGCCCTGCCAACACCTTGATTTTTAATTTCATGCCTTCAGACTGTAGACAACAAATTTTTGTTGTTTAAAGTCACTCAGATTTTGGAACTTGTTACAGCAGCCCTAAGAAACTAACATACTAACTTCTTTTTTGTTTTTCTATTCAAGTCCATTATAACTGTGCTTTAGCAGTCATCAAGAAATTAATACCTAATATTTGCACATTTTAAAGTAATTATTAAATAGCCTCTATGCTTACTTCTGTATTTGCTACAAGCCCTACAATATATTATTATTTGCATTGAACATTTAATTATCTTTGACAAATATTTAAATAATAGGGAAAATTATTTTTATAAGTCTATATAGGTATAATTTGTGGTACTCATTATTCCTTCTTGTGAAAGCAAAATTTTACCTGGTATTAGACCTCCTAACTGAAAGGTTTTATTTTTTTAAACACATCTTGTACTGTAAGTCAGCTGGTAATAAGTTTCTTCAGCTTTTATATATGAGAAAAATACTTTGATTTTATTTTCATATTAGAAAGATGTTTTCACCAGGTATATTTTCTAGGTTGATTGTTTTAAGATTTTTCTGTACATTAAAAATGTGACTCCACATTTCTCTGGATTGCATTGTTTCTAATAAAACATCTATTATTTTTATTCTTTTTTCTCAGTTTGTGAAGTGTCTTTTTTTCTTTGGCAGCTATTAAGATATTCCTTTTATTACTGGTTACAATCAATTTGATTATGCTGCATGATTGCATAATTTTCTTCATGAATTGTATGTGCTTGAAGTATGTTGAATTTCTAAAATCTATGGATTTATTTTTAAACAAACTTAGATACAGTTTGACCAAATTTTTCTAAATACTTTTTCTCAATTTTCTCCATTACTACTTCTTTGGAAATTATCATTACTGTACAGAAGTTCTTCAAATAATGTTGTTCCATTCAATGTTGTTTTGTTCAACATTGTTTTGTTATAATGTTGAGGAGATGCCATAGAAACTTAATTCTTGTTTATATAAATTAACCTATGATAAAATTGGCTTTGTTATATGTTGTTTGCTTAAAGCTACAGAACCTTTTGAAAATATTAAGTAAGGAACTACTATATATTTTATTTCAATTGTTATAAAACCCACTGACACTCTACTCATTTTATATTAAGCTATTTTTCCTCTCTGCTTCTTTTAGAATAATTTCTATTGCTAGATCTTCAAGTTCAGTAATTTTTACTTCTTCAATGTCTAATATGCCATTAATATCATCTGGTGTATTTTTCACCAGTAGACTTTCAATTTGGGTCTCTTTCATACCTTTTTTACTGCTACTTAACATGTTTAATCTTTTCTCTAGCTTCTTGGGCACATTAAATTAAGTTATAATTGCTTTACTGAGTTTTCTCTTTAACCAATTCCATCAGCTGTGTCACTTCTGGGTTGGTTTCTATTGATTAATTTTTTTACCTCATTATGAGTTGTATTTTTCCACTTTTCTATCTGCCTAGTAATTTTTATTTAAGTCCAGATTGTGACTTTTATCATATTTGATTTTGGATATTGTTTATTTTTCTAAAAATTTTATGAAGTTTATTCAATCTTTTAACATGTTTAAAATGTGGCTTTTAGACTTTGTAAAAAAAAGAAAATCAGAGCATTGTTTCATCTAGAGTTTATTTTTCCCATCAAGGCAATCACCTTTTTAGTACTACATTCAATGTCTCCATGAATCATGAATCTTTCTATTTTGATTGGCTAAAACAGAAAATATTTCCATCCTTCTGTGAGCTTTCATCATTTTGATTATATTTTATTCTGGTTTTAGGTACCTTTTTAACACACATTCATGGGTCAATTTTGTAATACACACTAGAGGTGAGCCCTCTGTAAGTATTCTAAGTTCTTTCTGTATGGAGTTTTCTTCTCTCTTCTGCTTATGCCTCAGCTTCTCCAGACTTTAGCTTTCTCTTTTTATTTCAAATACCACCAAGATATTCCTGATTTCCTCTTTTGCACACAATCTAGAAACTCCTCCAGGAACTAAGATGGATCTGTTGTGGTGTTCACTTAGTTTGTTTTCGTATTTCTCAGAGGATACTACCTCTCACTACCCTTCACTGCCTCATGTCCAAATGTCTTTAAAAGCTTAAAAAATATTATGTCCATTATTTTGTTTTCAGTGGGAGGATAAATATTTCATTATTACTTTATTGTTTTCGGAAGTCAAGTCAGAAAACATTTTTGTTTTGGAAAAATGAATATATTTCTACCTGTATTTATTTTTTACTGTTTTGTTTATAACTTTTACTTCACAGAACTACATGGTGTCCTAGCAGATAAAATGAAGGCTTGCTCATCAGTAAAATACATAGAGTCATCACTGAGGACAAGTTATCAGTGTAATAACAACAACAAAAAAAAGCCCTAAGTTTATTTGCACCCCAGGGAAACCCTAAATTTACTGATATTTCATTTTTTCTCATACAACAGAATACAATTACATTTTATAATTTTTTATATAAATTATTGAACACCTTGACACAAATAGAATATGAGGAAGGAGGAACTGTTTTGGTGAGGGGGAATAGAAAAATTATGATATATAAATTTTTAATCATATTATATTAGAGTGATAATGACATATGAATACATGAAAAGTCAAAACATTAAATATAAATGTATAATTTATATGGAAGTTTTTATAGGAATGAAAGAGGTAACTGAGGAAATGTGTTTAGAGAGCAAATAATGAAAACCAAAATGAGGAAGCAAGATATGCCAGAAAGCAGAGAAAAAGCATTCTAAACCACTGGCAAACAAAGTAAGTTGGGTTTCACAGAACAGAGTTTCAAGAAGTGGGTTGTCAGCAATATGGTTGATATAGAAAACATATTATGTTATAATGAAAAATTCAGAGTACACATGCTGACATTCTTACCTCCTTCATCCTTAGCAGCCAGCATTGAACTACAATGGTATTCTTTTTAATTAGACCCAGGCATGTCTTCATAATGTTTTTCAATTTAGTTTTCTAAGCATGCAAAAGGAGACCTGTTAGTCTAATAGATCTAAAGTTAAAAGAATGACTTGTAACCTGCCCTTGGTAAGGCCACAGTAATAGAAATCTTACTATTATTCACTTTCACTTCACTATAACCCAAATTTATTTATAGTTCATTTCTCTCCTTTTTAGCAAATCAAAAAAATCTTGATTAAAAATATTTCCATATACTTGTATAGTGTGTCACTATTTGCAAATCATGGTTACATCTTACACAAAATCTCAGAATAGACCTACATGATACGAAGAGCAAAATTATAAAAATTTAAAAGTTTATAAATTTTAATTAAATTTATAAATGATATAAATCATAGTAATAAGTTGTGGCTGATATAACAGAGAATCTCAGAGGTTAAATGACTTGCTCATTATCAAATAGCTACTAAGCAGCATAATTAAGTCAAAACAAATAACTATCTCAAACTCCAAGTTGTATTCTTTTTCAGTTTTGTTCACTTTTTTTTAACATTGTCTAGGTGAAAATTCTATTTTTTATGCTCTGCTATGTGTGAAGTCTGTTACAAGGGTGAGACTGAACTACTCTGGATACCAGTTAAGAAACATTAATATATTTAAGGTCTACTTATGGCAATCACTCAATTACTCATTTACATTTGCTATTTTATGTAATTTAGTTTTTTTTAATTAAATTTATTAAGGTGAAATTGTTTAGTAAAATTATGTAGTTTTCAGTTGGACGTTTCTATAATACATTACCTCTATATTGCACTGTGTGTTCACCACCCAGACAATTCTTCAACACCATGTAATTTATCTCTTTACTCCTCTATCACCATCTCACTCTTTCCTTTGGTAAACACTAAACTATTGTCTGTGTCTATAAGTTTTTTTATTCTTTGTTAGTTTTTCTTGGTCCTTTGTTGTTTCTAGTTTTATATCCCACTTATGAGTGAAGCAATATGATGACTGAATTTGCCTGTCTGACTTTTTATACTTAATATTAAAATATCAAGATCCATCCACATTGTAAAAAATGGCAATATTTCATCTTTTGTTATGGCCAAGTAATATTCCATTGTGTATGCATATCACATCTTTTTTATCCAATCATCTATCAAAGAACACTGATTACTTCCATGTCTGGACCACTGTGGGTAATGCTGCAATAAACATATAGTAACATAAATCTTTACAAATAAATGTTTTCAGATTTTCTGAGTACAAACCAAAAAGAAGAATTGCTAGTTCATATGGTAATTCTATTCTTAATTTTTTGAGGAACCTCCATACTGTTTTTTATAGTGGTGGTCTAATTTACATTCCTACCAGAACTATACTGCTATGAGTGTTCATTTTCTACACAGCTTTTTAAACATATATTATCTTCTTTATGATACTCATTCTAATAGTTGTTAGGTGATATCTCATTGTGGTTTTCATTTACATTTTCTTAATAGCTAGAGAAGTTCAGCATTTTTTCATTCACTTGTAAGGACATTTCTATGTCTTTTTGGGAGAAGTGCCTGTTCAGGCCCTTTGCTCATTTTTTTAATTGAATTGTTTGTATTGGTTGTTGTTGAGTTGTATAAGCTATTTATATATTTTTTATCTTCTCCCATTTTGTTAGTTACCTCTTTGTTTTGTTGATGGTTTGTTTTGCTGTGCAGAAGCTTTTTTGTTTGATATAGTCTTATTCATTAATTTTAGTTATTACTTTCATTCGCTTTTTAGGTAAAATTCAGGAATTCCTGTCTGAAACCAATGTCTATAAGTTTAGTAGCAATGTGTCCTTTTATGCAATTTACTGTTTCAGGTCTTATGTGTAAGTCTTTGATCCATTTTCAGTTAATTTTGACATATAAAAACATGACAATCACAGATTGCAGTCTAGTCTTTCTTTTTATTAGCACCAGTTATTGAAGAAATTTTTTTGGGGAGGGTGGTTCCCTGGCTGAGAATCAAACCCAGGCCATGGTGTTGAGAGTGCTTAAGACTAGCTATTACACCACTAGGGAATTTTTAAAAATTGATTGTATAGAGTGTGACGCCTTCAGCCTTGTTTTTTTATTTATTTATTTTAGTTAAAACAAATTTTGAATAGGATTACTTTGGCTATTTGTGGTCTTCTGTGATTCCATGCAAATCTGATAAATATTTGTTCTATTTTCTAAAAAAAAATGGTAGTGGGATTATAATGGGGATTGCATTAAATCTGTATATTGTTTTGGGTAATATGGTAATTTTAACCATGTTGATTCTTCCAAACTATGAACACAGAATATTTTTTCATTTATTTGTGTATTTTTCAATTTTTAGTAAATAACATCTTATACTTTTTAGTGTATGGTCCTCCAAATGCTTTGTTAAATTTATTTCTAGGTATTTTATTTTATTCATTGCATTTGCAAAAAGGTATTGTTAATTTGTATCTTTTTCTGAAAATTTATTGTTAGTATATAGGAGTACAATAAATTGTTGTACATTTAGTTTGCATCCTGCAAATTTATTGTATTTTTTCATTGTTTCTAATAAATTTTTGTGGTGGCTTTAGGGTGTTCTTTTTTATTGTTAGATTTATTGGGATGACATTGATTAGCAAGAATTACATAAGTTCCAGGTGTACAATTCTATAGTGTATTGTCAACTTGTTGCATAATAAGTTCACCATCAGTGTGAGTTCTCTTTCCATCACCATATTTAGATTTTCCTCTCTCGTCTACCTTCTCCCTTTTCTCCCAGCCCTTCCCCACTTGTCCCCAAATAAATATTGAAGTATTGACTGTGTCTATAGTTTTTTGTTTGTTTGTTTGTTTTTTCTTTGTTACTTTCAGTTTTATATTCTGCATATGAGTGAAGTGATACAGATTTTGGTTTTTTCTGTCTGCCTTATTTTGTTTAGCATGATGATCTCTATGTCCATCCATTTTGTTGTAAATGGCAATATTTCATCTTTTCTTATAGCTGAGTAACATTCTATTGTGTGTATGTACCACAGCTTCTTTATCCAGTCATCTGTCACAGGGCACTTTTGTTGTTTCCATGTTTTGGACACTGTGGACAGCGCTGCAATGAACATTGGAGTACATAAGTCTTTGCAGACTAAGGTTTTCAATTTATGAGGTTAGATTCCAAGAAGAGGGATTGCTGGGTCATATGGTGACTCCATTCCCAATTTCTGAGGAACCTGAACACCATCTTCCACAGTGGTTGTACCAATTAGCACACACATCAGAAGTGTGCAAGAGTTCCTTTTTCTCCACGTCCTCTCCAGCACTTGTTATTCTTTATCTTCTTGATAATAGCCATTCTAACAGATGTGAGGTGGTATCTCATTGTGGTTTTGATTTGCATTTCCCTGATAGCTAAAGAGGATGACCATTTTTTCATATGTCTGCTGGCCATTAGTATTTTTTCATGGGAGAAGTGTCTGTTTAGTTTCTCTGCCTACTTTTTAATTGGATTGTTTGTTTTTGTTGTTGTTGTTGTTGTTAAGTTGTATTAGTTCTTTATATATTTTAGATATTAGACACTTACCTGATGCATTGTGTGCAAATATTTTCTCCAATTCAATTGGTTCTCTCTTTGTTTTGTTGCTGGTTTCTTTTGCTGTGCAGAAGATTTTTAGTTTGATATAGTCCCATTCATTTATATTTGTTTTTACTTTTCTTGCTTTTGAGATCAGGTTCATGAAGTCTTCCTTGAGCCCTAGGTCTATAAGTTTAGTACCTGTTTTCTTGTATATAGTTTATTGTTGCAGGTCTCATATAAAGGTCTTTAATCCATTTTGAGTTAATTTTTGTATATGATGAGAGTTCACAGCTCAGATTTATTCTTTTGCAGCTTTCCTAGAACTACCTACTGAAGAGGCTGTCTTTTCCCCATTACATGTTTTTTACTCCTTTATCAAAAATTATTTGTTCATAAATTTGTGGATTTATTTCTGGGTTTTCAGTTCTGTTCCATTGGTCTGTTTTTGATTTTCTGCTAATACCAAGGTGCTTTGATTATTGATGCTTTGTAATATAAATTGAAGTAGGGGAGTGTAACTCACAAGCCTTATTCTTTTTATGTAGATTCGTTTTGGCAATTCGAGATCTTTTATGTTTCCATATAAATCTGATAATTTTTTATCTATTTCATGAAAGTATGGTTGTGGAATTTTGACTGACATTGCATTAAATCTGTTAATTCTTCCTATCCATGAACAAAGAATATCTTTTCATTTCTTTTTTGTTGCATCAATTTTTTTCAAAAATGTCTTATACTTTTCTGTGTATAAGTCTGTCACATTCTTTATTAAGTTAATTCCCATGTATTTCATTCTTTTTGTTGTGATAGCAAAAGGAACAGACTCATTTTGGTTTCTGAAGGTTCATTTTTTGTATATGGAAATGCTCTTAATTTTTGTACATTGACTTTGCATCCTGCAATATTACTGTATTCATTTATTGTTTCTAATAGTTTTTTGGGGAAATCTTTGGAATTTTCTATATAAAGAATCATCTCATCTGCAAATAGTGACCATTTGACCTCTTCTTTTTCAATTTAGATACCTTTTTCTCTTTTCTCTTGCCTGATTGCTGTGGCTAGAACTTACAGTACTCTATTGTATATAATTGGTGACAGAGGACGTCCCTGTCTTGTTTCTGATATTAGGGGAGTAGGCTTCAGCTTTTTCCCATTCAGTACGATGTTAGCTGAGGGTTTGTCATATATGACCTTTATTATGTTGAGGTATTTTCCTTCTATATCTATTTTATTCAGTATTTTGATCATAAAATTGAGGTTGTGTTTTGTTGAATGCTTTTTCTGCATCAATTGATATGGACATACGGTCTTTATCTTTTATTTTGTTTATGTAATATATTACATTGATTGATTTTCATATGTGAAACCATCTTTGTGCTCCTAGGATGAATCCCACTTGATTATGATATATAATCTTTTTAAAGCATTGTTGTATTCTGTTTGCTAATGTTTTGTTTAGGATTTTTGTGTCTGTGTTCATCAGAGATAATGATCTATAGTTTTCTTTTTCTGTGTTGTCTTTACCAGGCTTTGGTATTAGGGTAATGTTGGTCTCATAGAATGAATTAGGGAGTATTGTTTCCTCTTCAATATTTTGGAAGGGCCTGAGGAGGACAGGTGTTAGTTTTTCTATGAATACCTGGTAGACATAATTGGTGAAACCATCTGGTCCTGGGCTTTTCCCTCTAGGGAGATTATAGTAGTTATTTCAATCTTTTTGCTATTGATTGGTCTATTTAGATTATTTAGTTCTTCTTGGTTCAGTCTAGGTAGGCTATAAATTTCTAGGCACTTGTCCATTTCTTCTAGGTTGTTAAATTTAGTGGCATAAAGTTCTTCATAATATTTTGTTAAAATCCTTTGTATTTCTGTGGTATCAGTGGTAATATCTCCCCTTTCATTTCTAATTTTGGATATTTCTGTCCTTTCCTTTCATCCTTTGATTAGTCTAGCCAGGGTTTTGTCAATTTTCTTGACTTTCTTGAAGAACCAGCTCTTTATTAAATTAATTGTTTTTATTGTTCTTCTGTTCTCTAATTGGTTTAGCTCTGCTTTAATTTTTAGTATTTCTTTCCTTCTGCTGACTTTGAGTTTTGTGTGCTCTTATTTTTCTAGTTCTTTAAGATGGGATGTTAATGTATTTAGTTATGATTTTTCTTGCTTCTTAAGATACACTTGTAATGATATAAATTTCCCTCTTATTACTGCTTTCACTGTGTCCCAATAATTTTGATATGTTTATGTTCATTGTCATTAGTTTCTATAAAGATTTTAATCTCTTATTTTTTCTTTTATCAAGTCATTATTTAAGAAGATATTGTTTAATCTCCATGTATATGTAGATTTTTTCTGCTTTCCTTTTACAGTTGATCTCCAATTTCAAAGTTTTGTGGTATGAGAATACACTTGGTATGATTTCGATCCTCTTGAATTTGTTGAGGCTACTTTTGTGTCCCAACATGTAGTCTATCCTTGGGAATGTTCCATGTGCACTAGAAAAGAAGGTATAGTCTTTTTTTGTTGAATGAAGTCTCCTATAAATATTAATTATGTCCAATTGCTGTAATGCATTGTTTAGAACTGATTTTTTAAATTTATTTTCTGTTTGGATGATCTGTCTATAGCTGTTAGTGGGGTGTTTAGGTCTCCCATAATGATTGTGCTTTTGTTCATTTCTCCTTTCATATATGTTAGTAATTGCTTTGTATATTTTGGTGCTTCCTGGTTGGGAGCACATATATTAATTAGTGTCAAAACTTCTTGTTGTTGTATTGTGTCTTTTATCATTATGTAATGTCCATCTTTGTCTCTTGTTATATTTTTTAACCTGAAGTTTATTTCATCAGATATCAGTATGGCAACTCCTGCTTTTTTTTGTTTACCATTTGCTTAGAGTATTGTTTCTTATCCTTTCACTCTGAGTCTGTGTTTTATGTTATGGCTGAAGTGTGTCTCTTGGAGATATCATATGGATAGGTTTTGTTTTTAATCCAGTGTATTACTCTGTGTCTTTTTATTGGTGAGTGAAGTTCATTAACATTTAGAGTGATGATCGATATGTAATGATTTCCTGAAACTACTGCTTTTGTTGTTGTTGTTGTTGTTTTGTTTAGTTTTATTTTTGTTTCTTTCTTGTTGACCAACCCTATTCCATTTGTCCTGATGTTTTGTTTTAGGTCGAAGAGCCTCCGTCAGTTTTCCTTAAGTGTCAGCATTTTGCTGGTGAATTCCCTCAGCTTCTGGGTATTTATTCAAAAAAATCCAAAACGATAATTAAAAAAATATGCACCCCTATGTTTACTGCACTGTTGTTCACAATAACAAGATATAGGAACAAAAAAGTACCCATAAATAGACAATTGGATAAGTAAATTGTAGTATTTTTTTACAATAAAATATTACTTGGCCATAAAAAAGAATAAAATCTTATAACTTTCAACAACATAGATACACCTAGAGGTTATGTTAAGTAAGATAAGTCAGACTGAGAAAAGAAGTACTGTATGATCTCACTTACATATGAAATAAAAAGTACATAATAAACAAAGCAAAAATATTCTCATTGATATAGAGAATGAACCAAATGTTGTTAGATGGGAGAAATATGAGAAAGGAGAATAGATTAGAAAGTACAATTGGTAGTCACAAAATAGTCACATGGATGTGAAATATGGTATGAAAAAAATAGTCAATAATATTGCAAAACTGTATAGTGTCAGATGGGCACTAGACTTATCAGGGAAGTCTTATGTAAACACTCTACATCTGAAAATAATATAAGTAATTTTGAATATCAACTATAATTTCAAAATATATATAGTCATGAGATGTAGAGGAAAGCACAGGGAATACAGTCAATAGCATTGTAATAGCTATGTAAGATGTCAGATGTGCAATGGACTTGTTGGAATTATCACTTTGGGAGGTGTGTGTTTAATTATTATGTTGTTTCATATACCTAAAACTAATAAAATGTTTAAAAGTGTAATGAAGAACCAATCAGAGATAAATAATGGATTAAAGACAATCAACATTAGATTAGTTAATATAGAAAAAGCAGATGAGTGACTTGGAAGATTCACAATTCCAAAAGAAAACAATAATTTCAGAAATGAAAGATAGTATAAGAGATCTCTGCAGTAACATCGTGCTCTAACATTCACTTTATAGAAATTCCAGAAGAATAGAGAGATAAAGGGGCAGAATAATATTTTGTCAAATAATATCTGAAAATTTTCTAGTTCTAAGGGAGGAATCAGTCATCCAGGTCCAGGAAGCACAGAGTATTTCAAACAACATGACCCAAATAGACACTCACTAAGTCATTGTAATTAAAGTGGCAAAAGTTAAGGACAGTATCAATCTTAAAAGCAGCAAGAATGAAAAAGATGAATCACATTCAAAGAAACCCCATAAAGCTATCAGATAATTTCTCAGAAACAAATTTACAGGATGAAGGGAGAAATAGGGAATATTTAAAGTGCTTAAATTAAGAAATCAAAACCTAGAATACTTTATTTAGCAAATAAAGTATTTTATAACAGAATAAAAAAGAGATAGTTTTTCAGACAAGAAAAAATAAAAGGAGTTCACCACCACTAAGCTGGCAATACAAAAAATGTTAAGAAATTGTATTTATTCAGATTAAAAAGGTCAAAGCCACAAATGAAATAAAGATCAAAAACATCTCCCTGGTAAAGGCAAACATACAACAATAACAATGAATCAACCACTTAAAATGAAATTGTAAAGTTAATAGACAATAGTAGCAAAATTAACTTTAACTACAATAAATAATGAGACACACAAAACAAAAACATATAAAACATAACATCAAAATCATGAGTAAAAATGAAGTGCTCTTAGAATAAAATTAAACTTAAATGTCTATCAGCTAAAAATGAACTTCTATAGACATGAGTGGGTATCAATGAACCTCATGGTAATCATAAACCAAAACCATACAATAAATACACAAAAATGAAGGGAAGATATCCAATCAAAATGCTAAAGGAAACCAACAAATCAAATGGAAAGTGATCAAGAGAAGGAACAGTAAAAAACAATAAAACAACCAATAAACAATGAACAATATGGCACACACCTGTCAATATTTACTGTAAATTTAAATGAACTAAATGCTTCAATCAATAGACATAGGGTGGCAGATAAATTTTAAAAAAAGGAATAGAGACTCACTTTAGTTCAAAAGACACACAGTGACTAAGACTGAAGGCATAGAAAAATATACCATGCAAATAGAAATGAAATAAAAGAAAAAAAGCTGAGATAGGAATACTTATATCAGACAAAATAGACTTTAAAAGAAACAATGGCATTTCATAATTTTAAAGGGATCATTTCAAGAAGAGGATATAACAATTGTAACTATCTATGCATTCACCTTATGAGTCCCCAAGTATATAAAGCAAATGTTAATGAACATAAAAACATAAATTAACTTCAATACTATAATAATAGGACAGTTTAATACTCCACTTACTTCAATAGATAGATCATCCACACATAAAATTAAAGAATAAAAAAAGCTTTAAATGCCACATTAGACCATTTTGACTTGATAGACCTTTATAGAGCATTCCATTTAAACACTGAAGGTTACACATTTTTTTCAAGTGCACATGAAATATTTCCCATAATAGATCATATACTAGGCCCCAACACAAGCTTCAAAAAATTCAACAAGATTTAAATTATATCAGGAATTTTTCTAACCGCATGGCATAAAAATTAGAAACAAACTACAGGGGAAAAAACCTAAAATATGTGAAAATTAAACAAGATGCCTCTCAACAATCAATGGATCAAAGAAGAAATCAAACAGGAAACAAAATACTCACTTGAAACTAATGAAAATAAAAAAATACCCTTACCAAATTGATGTAATGCCATAAAAATGGTATAAAAGAATTTATAGCTATACAAACCTATTTCAAAAAACAAACAAAAAACCCCCTCAAATACATAATACAAATTCAAATATAAAAAAGCTAGAAATAAGAGGGAAGAAAAGAAGTCCAAACTAAGTATAGTGAAAAACACAGTTAAGATCAGAGCTGAAATAATAGAATAACAATAAAAAAATTTAATGAAGCTGAAAGTTAATTTTTTGAAACAATAAATAAAATCTGTATGCTTCTAGCAAAATTTATCATGCAGAAAGACAGAAAAAAGCAAAAGTAAATAAAATCAGGAATGAAAGAACAGAGATTACAATTGACACCATAGAAATGAAAAGAATTATTAAAGAACACTATGATCAATACAGTTGATCATATATATACACCAACAAATTTGACATAATTAAAAAATCAGATGCATTTTTAGAGACATTGCAACCTTCCAAGACTAAATTAGGAAAAACAAAGAATTCAGACAGAGCAATTAGTAGCAATGAAATTACAGCAGTAATTGAAACCTCTCAAACAACAAAAGGCCAGTACTATAATAGAACCCTTCACAGGTAAATTCTACCAAAAAATTAAAAAAGAATTAGTACCTATTCTCAAAATATTGAAGAGGAAGGAACACTTTCAAATTCATTCTAGGAGGTGAGCATTACCCTGATTTTTAAATCAAATACACACACACACACACACACACACACACACACAGAGCGAGAGAGAGAGAGAGAGAGAGAGAGAGAGAGAGAGATGTCTAAAAGCTACACATGCTTTCTCAAATACAGAATTTATTTTCTTGTAACACTCTAAACAAAGTACTGCATTACATGGTCTTTCTAGCATTAACCATTACCAGTGGACCAAATACAAGTATATGATCTATGATCTAACGATATCAAACAGCTCCTATGGCAAACAAACAAACAAACAAAAAAACAAAAAGAAACCTGCAGAAGCTCCATGCAATGAGATCAATAGTAGAAAATCTCCACGAAGTTCTTCTAAGTAGAATGCCTACGTGTATTCTTGATTAATAAAGCATTAAAGGAAGATCAGTGTACCAGCTTTAAAAATGATGAGCTCTGAATCATCTATATTTTTTCAAAATGAACCAAAATTTAGATGAAGTAAAATACAAGTTTTAATCATCTTAAGCATATATTGATACATCCTCATGTGTAACTCACAAGTAAGTTGTGCTTTTGGTCAGTTATGGACTCAAAATAGGCACTTGTGCAGTACCTATCTTGATAAGACTTAATAGTATTAATAATAATATAGTAATAGGTAATAATATAATAATGAATAACAAATAATAATAATTTCTAATTAATTTGCTATGTGTGTATTAACTTATTTATCTTCACAATAACCTATAACATAGGGACTGTTATTATGATCTTTATTTTAAAAAACTCAGGGAATTCCTGAATTTTCTCCTACCCACAGACACAATATACAGCTACACATGGGCTAATTTCTTAAGGGAATAATTTAGAAACTAATTGAATGACTTCTATATATCCAGTGACTGAGAAAATACCTACATCAAAACAGACAGGAAAAGTCGGGACATATCAAATCATAAACCTCACACTCACAGTGCCTTAAAACTAGGAAGAAACTCTCAATTCCAAGCTTCTCCAAGGATCAAATGATTCAGACCACACATTTAGCATCCCAATTTTTAAAGCTGACACCTAAGGTATAACTCCCAAATTATTTAGCTTTGAAAGCCAACAAGGTTTTTGTTAATGAGCCCTACAAAAGTATAGCAAACAAAAAAGCAGTTTTTAAATAAATGTACAAACATTTCCTACAGCTATACTCTTAGGCTTAGTGAAGAAAGAGCAGGCAAAAACACTTATGTCCCAGTTTTTCCTTGGAAGTGGTTTGACTACATATTTTCTTATCTGCTCCCTGAAGTTCCAGCTTCAGATCAGCCTTTATCTAAGTGTTGACTTCTATCTTTCCCAGAGCTTGAAAGAGCCAGTGAGCACTTCCTTTCTATTATCTCTCTGAATCACTCTAATAATAAAATCAAGTCTCCAATTTCTCCTTGGAAGTAGCTTATACACACTTGTATTGGCCCAACTCTTGTGCCTATATGTAAGAGCTGACTAAAATCCTCCTGGAAACCTGGTAATGCTGGTAGTAACACACTCTGCCATTTCCTTCTGGCTCAATCTAATAGTAAAATCAAGTTTCCAGACTCTCTCTAGGAGGATCTTGTTCATACATTTAGTACCACAACTTACATGGTTGCCACCCAAGTGATTGGCTCTCAACTCACCTAGCTCAGGGGCCTCAGAGGGTTCATCATTCAAGAGTATCCTAATAATCACACAAAACAAAGAGACAGTTTATTTGAGAACATAACAACTCACAGAGACTATTCTTTCTGGCTCAGCACAGTGTGTAACCAAAAGTACCACGCTCCCCATTTTTCTTTTTTGGGAGTATATACTGCAGATCCAATGTTCTAACTTTTTCTGTTGCTGCCTAAAGTTTCAGTGTTCAATTAGGCTTCAGAAGGAGTTGAAGGAGCTCAGAATTAGTAGTCTTCAGAGGTTTGAACAGGTGTATGGGCATTCTCAATGTCTTTGCAAAACTGAGGGTATTGAACTCTCAAATACTTGATGACACTAAGAACAAAGACGGTGGCATGAAAATATACAAATTTTTGAAAGGCAACCAGAAGTTCAGACAAGTTTAAATAATGAGGTGAATCTTTTAACAGAGGCAAGTCTGTCAAGACTGGGAGTTGTTGTTTCATTTAATATCCAGAAACCAATACAGAGAGTCAAGAGAATGAAAAAACAAAGGAATATGTTCTAAACAAAGGAAGAAATAAATCTTTAGAAAATGCCCCTAATGAAATATAGGTAAGTGATTTACTTAACAAAGAATTTAAAAATAATGGTTATAAAGATGCTTACTGAAGCCAAGAAAGCAATTTTTGAGAAAAAAGGAAAATTTGATAAGGATACAAAAATATTGAAAAGTATCAAACAGTAATTATTTAGCTGAAGAATACAATAATAGAACTAAAGAATTCAATATGGGAGTTCTATAGAATACCAGATCAAGCAGAGGAAAGTATCAGGAAACTCAGACAGGGCAGTAAAAATTATCTAATTGCAGAAGCAAAAAGAATAATAACTAGTGACTGTAGCTTAAAAGACTAAGTGATACCATCAACCAGGCAAATATATACATTATAGACATCCCAGGCATAGAAGAGACAGAAAGAGTTGGAAATTTTATTTACAAAACAAACAAAAAAAAAAGGAGTTGAAAACTTCTCTGAAGAACAACAACAACAAAAAATATATTGAGGACCAAAAATCCTGAAGAACATAAAATGGGAAGAATCCAAAACTCACACAGATACAAATTACACTTATAGTTAACCAATGAGCTACACAAGTTTGAACTGCAGAGGTCTATTTATATGCTAATTTAGTAACTGTGCTGGTCAAACCATGTTCTTCAAGGGTCAACTACATTTTTTATCAACAGTTGGAAATCCTAATGTGTGGAAGACCAACTTAAATTATACATTAATTTTTTATTTCATGAGGGTCAGTACATCCAAAGCTCATGTTTTTCAAGGTTTAACTGTAAATTTAAGTAAAGACAAAAAGGAAACTTAAAAAGCAGAAAAAGAAAAGAAACTTGTTATGTATAAGTGTACTCTCAAAACTTTTTTAGCAAATTCTTTAGCATACACCTTTTAGGCAAAAAGGGAGTGAAATAATATATTAAAATTGTTGAAAGAAAAAAAAACTGCCAACCAAAAATACTCTACTCAGCAAAGATGTCCTTCAAAATTGAAGGAGAGATAAAAAGTTTCCCAAAGTTAAAATAGGTCATCAGTACAATCCAACCTTACAAGAAATGTTAAAGGTAGTTCATTAAGCTGAAACAAAAGGATGTTAATTAGTAACATTAAAATATGTGAAACTATATATCTCACTGGAGGGAGTTCCACGGTGGTATAGCAGTTAGGCTTCGGCACTCTCAATGCTGCAGCCTGGATTTGATTCCCAGCCAGGGAGCTACCCCCCAAAAAAGTTACCTCACTGGTAAAGGTAAATATACAGGGTCTAATACAAAGAATGCCCCTTTTTCATGAGCCGTTATTATATACCAAATCATTTATTACAAAACCATAATAATGTATAGTTATGATTTTATAATATTAATAAAATAATAACTCATGTCTCTTTGACTCCATAATCTATACCAAATCTTTACAAAAGCATAAACATTTATTGTTATGATTTTATAACAAAATCATAACTCAAGTTCAGGCATTACTTCTGCTGGACCCTGTATAATTAAATTCAGAATACTCTACAGCTGCAATGATGGTGGGTAAATAAATTATAACTAGCATGAAGGTTAAGAGAAGAGTTTAATATTTAAAGTAAATAAAGCTACATTATTTGTTATTACATATGCAGTATAATTAGTAGGTTCATAACTATTAATGATTACTTTAAATATAAATGCACTAAATTTTCCAATCAACAGACCTGGAATGCCTGAATCAATACAAAAACAAACAACAAAAACACAAGACCTGATGGTATCCTAACTATAAGAGACTCACTTCAGTTATAAGGATACATACAAACTGAAATAAAGGGATAGAAAAAAATACTTAATGCAGATGAAATCAAAAGAGAGCAAGTATAGCTGTACTTATATTATACAAAATTGACCTTAAGCTAAATATGTAACAAGACAAATAAAGTCATTATATAATAATAAAGGGGTCAATTAATCATGAGGATATAATAATTTCAGATATTTATGCATACAATATTAGTGCAGCTAAATAATTAAAGTAAATATTAACAGAGCTGAAGAGAAAAATAGACACCAATACAATAATAGTAGGGGACTTCAAAGATTCACTTGATCAGTGGATACATAATTCAGACAGAAAAATGAAAAAACATTGTACTTAAATGACACATTAAACCAGATCAATTTAACAGAAATATACAGACATTCTATCTATCAGCAGAATACATATTTTTTTCAACCATACATATATTTCAAGATGTATCAATTGTTAATCCAGTAAACAGGTCATAACTATTACTAATTTAAGGAGATTAAAATTATATCAATCATTTAAGGGATTTCCTGATGGTGTAGTGGCTAGGCTTCAGTGCTCTCAATGCTGTGGCCTGGGTTCAATTCCCAGTCAGGGAACTACCCTCCAAAAAAAAGGATAAAAATAAATGAAATAGAGACTAAAAGACAATAAAAATATCAATAAAATTGATAAATGACTTTTAAAAAAAATAAACAACTTTGGTAAATATTTAGTTATAATAATTATAATAATTAGGGAAAAAGTCTCAAATATTTTAAAAACAAACATAAAAGGGTGATATTATAGCTGATAACAATGAAATGTTAAGAATCATAACATTCTTATGAACACAAACTTTTTCAAAAAAATAAAAGAGGTGAGAACACTTCCAAACTCATTTAATTATACCAACATTATTCTGCTATCAAAGCCAGAAATAACATTAAAAAAAAATTAAAGACCAATACCCCAGATGAACACAGATTTAAATCTCCTTAACAAAATATCAGCAAAATGAATTCAACAATACATTAAAATGATCACACACTGTGATTAAGTGAGGCTTACTTCTTGGATGCAAGTATGATTCAACATTTGAAAACCAATCACTGTTACACACCAGATAAGCAAATTAGAAGATGAACATCATATGATCATCTCAATACATGCAGAAAAATCATTCACTACAATTCAACATCTTTCCATGGTAAAAAAAAAGTCTCAATAAATTATTTATAAATGGAATATACCTAAACATAACAGAAATCATTTATAAGAAAAATAAAGCTTTCTTGACACTAATTAGCGAAACGCTATAAATTTTTTATTTATAACCAGGAACAAAATAAGAATGCTCATTCTTATTAGTTCTATTCACTATAGTACTGGAAGGTCTAGCCACATCAATCAGGCAAGAAAAAGAATAAAATGCATCAAAGTCAGAAAATAATGTAAAATTATTTCTGTTTTAATTGCATAATATTAGATATATAAAACTCTAAAGATTACACAAATAAAACTTCTAGAACTAATAAACAATTTAGTAAAGTTACTGGATACAAAATCAAAATACAAAATCACTCTATGCTCTTTCTGGTATAGATAGCAGACTAAGTAATGTTCTTGCCTCATTTCACCACATCAAAGTTACAACTAAAAGAAAGAACAATTATCATTGAGAATCACCTGAAATTTAGCTGAACAGAAGTCCTACAACTACATATATACAGAAGAAACCATGCTGAGACTGGTAAGTGGGGCAGAGATGCAATATAGGCTGTTCCCCATTTTCACCAGTGACAGTTAAAAATCAGGAGAGATATATTGGTTGTAGAGGTGCTCCCTGAAAAGTGAGGGGTCCCAGCTGTACACCAGACTTCCCAGCTGAGAGTTCCAGTAACAGGAAGATAAGTTCCCACAAATCCTGGCTGTGAAATCCAAGAAAGATTGTGGCTGACTGAGATAGAAGGTGGCTGGAGTTTCAGGTACTCTTCTTGAAGAGCCCATGCACACTTATTTATTGATAAATTCACTTGCTCTGAGTTCCAGCACTAGAACAGCTAATCAAAAGGCACCTGGGACACATAGGGAGGAACTGAGTTATCTGGTTTGGTTCAAAAACTGGTGGGCCAGCTTTCTCTTAGACAGAAATAATGGAAGAAGCCATTGTTCCTTTGTTGAGTCCTTCTCCCTTCCAGAATGCAGATGCAGGTGGCCGACAAATCTGAGTCTCAGTCAACGTGAATATCACTGCTTGCCCCTCTTTGGTGTTATCTAAGACCTTACCCCTTCCAACTTGTAGACCCACCAAGTGGCTTCCAGTGACTTTTTCATACAAATGTCTTCTCTTGGTTTATGATGCAAAATTTTCTAAAATTTCTCAAAGGATTCACATTTTGCCTTGGTATGCTCCATAATTCTTGCTTAAGCAGTCCCATCCCTGGCATTAGCAGCAGCCAGCCTTGGTTCAGAGCTTAGCCATCTCTCAGTCATCAGCAAGCCAGCTTGAGTTGAAGACAACAGTGGATCACTCTGTGCTTCATGCCACTTGGCCCTGGTCAGAGCACAAGCTGTGGCTAGACTTGGCCTTAAAGCTGGCAAGATAATGGCCAGCTTTGAACCAAGCCAAATAACCAGCTGATTGCCTCCACAAGTGATACACCAAAAAGGCAGACTGGATAGCCATCAGTGCACTGGTAAATTAAATTATTTCCTTAAGGTCAGCCCCTACACAACAGCTTCTTTACTGTAGTCATGTTCAGTCCACACAACCAATTATCCCAAGAATTGATTCTTCCCTTTAATGTGCCAACAGCAACCAGGACTCAACTATAACAGAAGGGAAGACACAACCAACATAAGGAATCCACCTGAAATATAATCTCAGATGACCAGGGAGATAGCATCACTGAGTTCCACAGGACACCTACAACATAAGTTAACTCTGCTAAAACCAAGAGACATAGCAGCTTTACTTAATAATATAAATAAACACCTGGAGGCAGCTAAAATGGACAGATATAGTAACATGTTCCAAATGAAAGAATAGAATAAAGCTGCAGAAAAAAAATGGAGAAAAGCATTCTACCAGATGGAAAGTTCAAAATACTAGTTATAAAGATGCTCAATGATGTTAGTTAGAACAAAGAAATGCAAAACATAAAAATATATATTAAGAACATTTAAAAAACAGTAAACAATGAAGAATACAACAACTGAAATAAATAATACATTAGAAGTTATTAATAATAGATTTGATGAAGAGAAAATTGAATCAGTGATTTAAAAGACTAGCAGAAAACACCAAATAAAACAGCAAAAAAGAGAAAATGTCCAAAAAAGTTAAAATAACTTAAGGAGTCTCTGAGATAACATCAATTGTACCAACATTTGTGTCACTGGAGTATTAGAAAGAGAAGAGAACAAAAAATTGGAAAATTATTTGAAGAAATAATGACTAAAAACTTGCCTCACCTCTTGAAGGAAATAGATATACAAGGCCAGGAAGTGCAGAGTTCCAAACAAGATTAACCTGAAAGTTCCACACAAAGACATATTATAATTAAAATGCCAAAGTTTAAAGACAAAGAGAGAATCTTAAAAGCATCAAGAGAAACATAGTTACTTACTTACAAGGGAGCTCCCATAACAATGTAAGCTGATTTCTCAATGGAAACTTTGCGGGTCAGAAGGGATTGGCACAAATTACACAAAGTGATGAAAAATAAGAACCTACAACCAAGATTATTTTATTCAGAATAGCTATTATTTATAAGCAGAGAACAGATTAAAAACTTCTGAGACAAAATAAAGCTGAAGGAGTTCATTATTATTAAACTTCAAGAAATAGTAAAGAAACTTCGTTTTTTTTTTGGCTTTTTGGTATGTGGGTAACTTCCTGGCTGGGAATTGAACCCAGGCCGCAGCACTGACAGCGCCAGCACCAAAGCCTTAAGCCACTACACCATCAGGGAACTCCATAAAGAAACTTCTTTAAAAAGAAGAAAACATAAAGAATATAAATAATAAAATGACAATAACTCCATACTTATAAATAGAGTAGACTCTCAGTTAACCAGCATCCATGGGGATTGGTGGATCATGCAAAAATGTAAATATACTTTTTGTTAACCAGAAGTCAAGCAATCAGCATTCTCAAGCAACTGGAAAAATTTAAAGCAATCTGCAAAAAAAAAAAAAAAGTTACCAGTTGCTTTAGAGTGCCAGTTGCTTGAGTTTCAGTTAACAGAGAGTCTAGCATAATTACTTTAAATGAATATGGAGTAAAGATTCCAATCAAAAGACATAGAATGACTGGATGATGAAGGAAAAAAACCCATACTTATACAGTCTACAAAGGATGCACTTCAGATTAAAAGACACACAAGATTTAAAGTAAAAGAATGGAAATAAATACTTTATGCAAATAGAAATAAATTAAGCTGGAAAAACAATACTTACATCAGAAAATGTAAACTTTGAAACAAAGGCTATTGTAAGAGACAACAAAGAACATTGCATAATGACAAAAGGGTCAATCCAACAGTAGGATATAACTCTCGTAAACATTTACATACTCAATGTAGGAATACATAAATATATAAAGCAAATATTGAGGAATATAAAGGGAAAATTGACAGTACAGTCATAGTAGGGGACTTTAATACTCCATTGACATCAATGGATAGATCATACAGACAGAAAATCAATAAGAACACAGCAGACTTAAATGACACATTAGATAAGATAAATTTATTAAACTAATATAATTAAAAATTGTACTACCATACGACCAAGCAATCCCATTTCTGTGTAATTATCTGAAGAAAATTAAAACACTAATTTAAAAAGATATTTGCATTCTTACATTTATGGTTGTATTATTCACAATAGTCAAGATATAAAAGCAAATTATACGTTTATTAATAGACATTTGTATATATAAGAGGTGGCACATATACACAAGGAAATATTGTGCAGCCATGAAAATAGAATAAAAGTTTTCTATCTGCAACAACATGGAAGGACCTAGAGAGTATTGTGGTGAGTAAAGTAAGTAAGATAGAGATGGAAAAATATGATATGATTTCACTTATATATAAAATTTAAAGAGCAATATAACAAAAAATAATCATAACGAAAACAAACTCATAGATACAGAGAACAAACTATGGCTGGCAGGCAGGAAATAAATTGAGGTGCTTAATGAAAAAGGTAAAGAAATTAAAAAGTATAATTGGCAGTTACAAAATAGTCATGAATATGTAGAGTATAGCTGGTTTAAACAACAGGATGTCTGTTAAATATGTTTATCTTCTATTTACTTAAACCAATGTTTCTTTTTTTGTTGTTGTTGTTTGTTTTGTTTTAATTCATTTTTATTGTTAGACTTTTTGGGGCGACATCTGTTAGCAAGAATTACATAGGTTTCAGACATACAATTCTACAGTGCATTGTCAACTTGTATAACAAGTTCACCACCTAATGTGACTTCTCTTTCCATCACCCTATATTTAACTTCCCCTCCCTCCTTTTCCACCCCATCCCCTTTCTCCCCTCCCTAAACCCCTCATCCCCAAATAAACATTAAACTATTGATTGCGTCCAAGTGTTATTTGTTTGTTTGTTAATTTCTTTCTTCTTTGTTGGTTACAGTTTTATATTCCGCACATAAGTGAAATCATATAGTTCTTTGATTTTTCTGTCTGGCTTATTTCACTAAGCATGATGAACTCCATGTCCATCCATTTTGTTGCAAATGACAGTATTTCATCTTTTCTTATACCTGAGTAATATTCCATTGTGTATATGAACCACAGCTTCTTTATTCAGTCATCTGTCACATGGCACTTTGGTTGTTTCTATGACTTGGCCACTGTGAAGAGTGCTGCAATGACCATTGGGGTACGTAACTCTTTGTGGATAAAGGTTTTCAAGATTTTTGGGTAGATCCCCAGAAGGGGGATTGCTGGGTCAAATGGTAACTCCATTCCCAATTTTTTGAGGAACCTCCACAATGTCTTTCACAGTAGTTGTACCTATTTGCATTCCCACCAGCAGTGTACCAGAGTTCCTTTTTCTACACATCCTCTCCAGCACTTGTTATTCCTTGTCTCGTTGCTAATAGCCATTCTAACAGGTGTGAGGTGATATCTCCTTGTGGTTTTGATTTGCATTTCCCTGATAGCTAATGAGGATGAGCATTTTTTCATATGTCTGCTGGCCATTTGTATTTCTTCGTGGGAGAAGTGTCTGTTTAGTTCTTCTGCCCACTTTTTAATTGGGTTGTTTGTTTT
>PVJL010004979.1:45885-76571 GCA_004026885.1 Lyroderma lyra
GGTTCATGAAGTCTTCCTTGAGTCCTAGGTCTATAAGTTTAGTACCAATGTCTTCTTCTATACAGTTTATTGTTGCAGGTCTTATATGAAGGTCTTTAATCCATTTTGAGTTAATTTTTGTATATGGAGAGAGTTCATAGCTCAGGTTCATTCTTTTGCATATGTTTTTCCAGTTTTCCCAGCACCACCTACTAAAGAGTCTGTCTTTTCCCCATTGTATGTTTTTCGCTCCTTTATTGAAAATTATTTGTCCATGAATTTGTGGACTAATTTCTGGGTTTTCAGTTTTGTTCCATTGGTCTCTATTTCTGTTCTTCTGCCAGTACCAAGCTTTTGACTATTGATGCTTTGTAATATATATTGAAGTCAGGGAATGCAATGCCAACAGCTTTATTCTTTTTATGTAGTATTGCTTTGGCAATTCGAGGTCTTTTATGGTTCCATATAAATCTAATTATGTTGAGATACTTTCCTTCTATACCTATTTTATTTAGTGTTTTGATCATAAATGGATGTTGTACCTTGTCGAAAGCTTTTTCTGCATCAATTGAAATGACCATATGGTCTTTATCTTTGATTTTGTTTATGTGGTGTATCACATTGATTGATTTTCGTATGTTGAACCATCGTTGTGCTCCCGGGATGAATCCCACTTGATCATGATGTATGATCTTTTTGATGCATTGTTGTATTCTGTTTGCTAATATTTTGTTCAGGATTTTTGCATCTGTGTTCATCAGAGATATTGGTCTATAGTTTTCTTTTTGTGTGTTGTCTTTGCCAGGCTTTGGTATTAGAGTAATGTTGGCCTCATAGAATGAGTTAGCAAGTATTGCTTCCTCTTCAATTTTTTGGAAGAGTCTGAGGAGGATAGGCGTTAATTCTTCTTTGAATGCTTGATAGAACTCGTTGGTCCAGGGCTTTTGCCTTTAGGGAGATTATGGATAGTCATTTCAATTTCGTTGCTATTGATTGGTCATTTAGATTATCCAGCTCTTCTTGGTTCAGTCTAGGTAGGCTATAAGTTTCTAGAAACTTGTCCATTTCTTCTAGGTTGTTAAATTTTGTGGCATAAAGTCCTTCATAATATTTTCTTATAATCCTTTGTATGTCTGTGGTATCAGTGGTAATTTATCTCATTTCATTTCTAATTTTGGATATCTTTGTCCTTTCCTTTCAGACTTTGATTAGTCTAGCTAGGGATTTGTCAATTTTGTTGGCTTTCTCAAAGAACCAGCTCTTCGTTATATTAATTTTTTCTATTGTCCTTCTGTTCTCTAATTGGGTCAGCTCTGCTTTAATTTTTATTATTTCTTTGCTTCTACTGACTTTGGGTTTTGACTGCCCTTCTTTTTCTAGTTCTTTAAGTTGGGATGTTAAAATGTTTACTTGTGATTTTTCTTGTTTCTTAAGATAGGCCTGTAGTGATATAAATTTCCCTCTTATTATCGCTTTTGCTGTGCCCCAATAGTTCTGATACATTGTATTTTCATTGTCATAAGTTTCTATATATTTTTTAATCTCATCTTTTATTTGTTCTTTTATCCCAACTTTTTTTAATAAACTGTTTTTTAATCTCCGTGTATATGTGGTTTTTTATGCTTTCCTTTTAAAGTTGATCTCCAATCTCAAAGCTTTGTGGTCTGAAAATACACTTGGTATGATTTCAATCTTCTTGAATTTGCTGAGGCTACTTTCGTGTCCCCAGTATGTGGTCCATCCTTGAGAATGTTCTATGTGCACTAGAAAAGAAAGTGTAGTCTCATTTTGCTGGATGAAGTGTCCTGTAAATGCCAATTATGTCCACTTGCTGTAATGTGTCATGTAGAGCTAATGTTTTCTTATTTATTTTCTGTTTGGATGATCTGTCCATGGCTGTTAGCAGGATGTTTAAGTTTCCCACAATGATTGTGTATTCATCAGTTTTTCCTTTCAAATCTGTTAGTAGTTTCTTTGCATATTTTGGTGCATCCTGGTTGGGAGCATATATATTAATTAGTGTCAAATCTTCTTCTTTTTGTATTGTGCCTTTTATCATTATGTAGTGTCAATCTTTGTCTTTTTCTATCTTTTTTATCCTGAAGTTTATTTCATCAGGTATCAGTATGGCAACTCCTGCTTTTCTCTGGCTACCATGTGCGTGGAGTATTGTTTCCCATCCTTTCACTCTGAGTCTGTGTTTGTCTTTATGGCTGAGGTGTGTCTCTTGGAGACAGCATATGGTTGGGTTCTGCTTTTTAATCCAGTCTGCTACTCTGTGTCTTTTTATTGGTGATTTAAGTCCATTAACATTTAGAGTGATGATCGTTTGTGACGATTTTCTGTGGCCATTACTTATTTCTTTCTTTGTTTTTGTTTTATTTTCGTTTCTTTCTTGTTGCCCCAACTTTTTTCCTGATGATTTGTTTCAGGTCAAAGAGACTCCTTCAGGATTTCTTGAAGTGCTGTTCTTGTCCTGGCAAATTCCCTCAGCTTCTGTGTGTCTGAGAAGGTCTTTGTTCCACCTTCATATCTGAAAGATAATTTTGCTGGATAATTTATTCTTGGCTGTAAGTTTCTCTTTTTTAATGTTTTGAATATTGAATTCCACTCCTTCCTGGCTTGCAGAGGTTTTGCTGAGAAATGCCAGTCTGATGGGTTTTCCTTTAAGGGTTATGGTTCTGATGCCAAACTGATGGGTTTTCCTCTAAAGGTTATGGTTCTTTTTTCCCTGGCTGCCTTCAGAATTGCCTCTTTATCTTTAGTGTGGGACATCTTTAGTACCATGTGACTTCGAGAAGTTCCAGGTATCTAAGGGACCTGTTTTCTTCTTGAACTTGGGGTTCCAGATTTTTCCATATGTTTGGAAAGTTCTCATCTACTATTTCTTTGAGTACGCTCTCTGTAGAATGTTCTGCCACTCCTTTTATTCTTATTATCCTGGTGTTGTTTTTGTCTCATGGAGTCAGATAGTTCTTGTAGAGCTCTTTCAATCCTTTTGGTTCTGTATTCCCTATCTTCCTTTTTCTGAGCTGTTTCCGTGTTCTGATCTTTGATATCACTAATTCTTTCCTCCATCTGGTTGGCCCTGTTTCCCATGGCAGTTATTTTGTTTCTCACTTCTTTTATTGTATTATTTATCTCTCGCATTTCCATCTCAATCTTCCTTATGTTTTGAATTTCTTTGTTAAATTGTTCCTTTTGTTCATGGAGTTCCTTTTTTATGTCGTTCACCTCCTTTTTTATGTAGTTCATCTCAGCTATGGTGTTCTGTCAGTATGTTTTCATTTCTCTCAGAGCCTTTGGAATGACTACTTTAAATTCTCTGTCACTTAATTCAGAAACTTCTAGTTCTCAAAAGCTGTCTTCTGGATAAATTTCATGTTCTTTCTGAGGAGTTTTAGTTTTTAAGGAATTCATCCTGTCTCCTGGGTTCTTCCTATTTGACATGAGGGCATTATGCTTAGTAGTGCCCAGCTTCGTACTTTTGTGGTGTCTTGCTGTATGGGAGACACTTGGTGACCCTGGGAGTCAAGTTTTGGGAGAGAGGGGGATTCTTTATTTCTTATTTCTGATCTCCTGCTATGTGTGGAGATGGTGCGCTTCTATCCAGGGGAGAAGCCAACAAAAGGCGCTCTGGGGGCAGCTCTGCCTTCTGCTGTATGCTAGGGAAACTGGGTGATGCAGGCCGAGGCTGCTTCTACTGGCTTGGGTGAATGCTATCACATCCGCCTTTCTTCCTGGGCTTGATTCAGTATATAGCCTTCTGCGGGTTCACACTGCTTTTAGGACCTAGGGACATGTGAGCCAGTGTACACACCATAAGTCCAAAGCTGTGGGCCTGATCTGAGACAGCCGGCTTGCCTTTGCAGTGGCCGGGAACAGGAACTTCAGCCCTGTGTAGGAGCCATGCATGCCTGTGCTGTGGGTCTCAAGGGTGCACACTGGGAGCTGAGGTGTCCTCTCTGCAGTTCAGAGTCCTCGCTCAGCCCTCCTACCACTCAAAAGTTCCAGAGGCTGATTCCCAAACTTTGTCCCCAACATGCCACTCCAGAGCCCATCTCCCCCATGGTCTCTCACCATTTTGCCACTTTGCTGGCTTTTAGTCTCGTCGCCTCTTGGCCTTCCCCCTCCCATGCACTGTGCTGCTCCTGGATAGTCAGCAGTGATAGTGTCCTGTTGCAATCCGTCTCTGCTCTCTTCCCTCATTCCCGCTTGCCCCCTTCTTTCCAACCTTCAGGTGTTGACTTACATTGTGTGGATTTCTCAGCTGCCATTTTATCACTCAGTGTCTTCTCTCTTGGCTCCTGGGCGGCCATTCAGTTGTGTTTTCTGGCAGAGGCTTTAGGGACCTCCTCTCCAGTCACCAACTTGCCCTCCCTCCATAAAACAATGTTTCTCACAGTAAAGCATTTAATTTGAAATGTTTTCTTTGACCTCCAATTTCTGTTACCTAATGTAAAAGGTATTCTTAATGTTAGATGAAAAAAATTAATTATAAAGTAAAAATATCACTCTAATACTAAGTAATGTGAAGTGGTTTACATTATCTATACATCTTTAATAAGATTCAATTAAAATAAAACCAGTTGAGAATCAAATTTTATTTCAGAACTTCTATTAAGTATTTTGTGAATAATACAGTGATCAACATTTGATTAAAATTACCTGTTTGTTCTTTGTTTACAAAGTGTTCTGGGCTAGAAATCAAGATACCAACATAAACAACAACAAAATTGCTTTATGCATAATCTAATAGAAAAAATAGGTTATAGGCAATTATTGCATGTTAGATTATGATAAATATCAAATAAGGGCATAAGCACCAAGTCATGGGGACTCAGAGAAAACAGAAAGCAATACTGACTAGAAGAATAAAGGGTTACAGAAGTTTTGAATGTGGAATTTAACTGAGACCTGAAATCAAGATGGGATTTCTGGACAAGTAGAGAATAGAAGTGGAGAATATACTCTACACTGAAGAAACAGCCAGAGCAAAGGTTCTGATATTTGAAATTAAATAAAATGTTTAGGAAATGGCACAATAGAAAGTGTTATTAAGAATCAAGTTAGAAAAATGGCTTGGGAGCAGATTATAAAAGGAGCTTGACTACTAATGTGAATTGGATGGACTCTTGGTAGACAACCTTTTGTACTTATTTAGCAGAAGAACTTCATACTTGAAAACATGCTTTTAAAAAGTTGGAACAGCCACTGTGAAAAACAGTGAAAAAGTTTCTCAAAAAATTAAAAACAGAATAACCATATGACCCAGCAATTTCTGTTCTGAGTATCTACTAAAAAGAAATCTAAAAACATTTACTTGTAAAGATATATGTAGTAGGCATGAGTACATTGTAGCATTATTCATGGTGGTAAAGATATAAACAACAAAATTGTCCTTTGATAGATGATTAGACAAAGAAGATGTGGTACATATATACAATAGAATATTTTATGGCCATGAGAAAAGATAAAAACTACCATTTGCAACAACATGGATGTATCTTGAAATTATCATGCTAAACAAAATACATGTGAGACAAAAAAAGGAAAGAACCATATGAATTCACTCATATGTGAAAGACAAAACTGAAAGCAACAAACGAACTAGAAAAAAAAAAACAAAGAAACAGAAACTCATGAATACAGACAAAAGTTGAGTGGTTACCAGAGAGTAGGAAAGGAGGCAGTGATAGGGGAGAAAGGGGGGTCAAATACATAGTGCTAAAAGGAGAACTGACTCTGGGTGGTAAACATACAATGAAATATATAGATGATAAATTATTGAATTGTGCACTTGAAAGTATGATTTTCCTAACCAATTTCACACCAATAAATTTATTAAAAATTTAAAAAGTAATAATAAAATAAAATTTCATATAGAAAAATAGCTAGGAACAATAAGGGGAGCAGATTAAGAAGGAGGATACTATTTTTACTCTTTCCAGAATGGAAAGCTTTGAGAAATTATTTTTCATTACAAATTATGTATTATTTTTTAATGGTCCTAAAATTAAAAGGCATGTATTTGCAAACACACAAAAAATTCATCTTAGGATAGGTATTTCAACGTTTTTGCTAAACAAAGTGGACTGTGTTATGATTTAGTGGATGATATAATCCTGGCTATCAGAGGCTTTGGCATATTTATTGCATCCCAGGCCTTATTTTCAGAAGAAGAAATAATGCAACATTGTGATCACAAAAAAAAAATTAATCAGAAATTCTTGTTAATTCTAATTCTATGTAAACCTGATCACTCTTAGTGGGGAGGATTCTATGTGTAATAGACA
Organism: Lyroderma lyra; assembly: GCA_004026885.1. Lineage (NCBI taxonomy): Eukaryota > Metazoa > Chordata > Mammalia > Chiroptera > Megadermatidae > Lyroderma > Lyroderma lyra. The sequence continues at coordinate 52,161 of PVJL010004979.1, forward strand.
TATAATTGCCTCATTGTCTCAATATATCTCAATTTAGTCTTCTGAGGTATGAAAGGGAGCTATCGTCAAAATATAAAATTTTCATTTATAATTCTAAATGACACTGTTAAAAATTATCATACTCATCAGTCTAAAAAGCATCATGTAATGATAACATCAGACCTCAACTTCTGTTAAGAGAGTCTAGGTGGTAAAAGGTGTGAGCTCTGGAGCCAATCAAACTAGATTTAGGTGAACACTCCCAGTTTTACTGGTTTCAGCTCCCTAAACTGCAGAATGGGAATAATAGAACTCACTCTTTAAATTGTTATGAGGCTTATATAAGATAATGCTTATTAAATTACTGAAACATCAAAGCATTTAATAGATTTTAATTTTTATTTACTGCACCACTGCCTGCCACACAGTACTCATACATTTTTATTATAGACTGCTTCTACTTCTTAAGTGACAAATATTTGTACCAAATTATTTTTCATTAAATTTTTGTCTTTATATTCATTTATCATTCATTATTTGTTCTATTGTATACTCAGGTTTAGGCATTTTCATTTCAATTATCTGTGTCTATATTATATTTTTCACATAGTAAGTTTAAGTTAGCAGGATATTCCTTTTCCTGGTGGAATCATTAATGTTTTACATCTGTAAAAGTAAAATCACTAAATGCTTTTCTTAGGCTACCTTCCTTACTGGCTACCCCATTATTGTTTTTCACAGGTTTTTTTTTAAATTAGAATTTTTTTCCTAGAAACTCAAATTACATACCCCACAGAATCTCCTGGGCTCTTTTGTAAGGGAGTGTAAAAAGGTCAGCACCCTTGGCAGAAAAGAGCTTATTTAGCTTTCTTTCTATTTTACCTAATTAAAGTAATAAATTTCAAGATTAGTCTCAGTTTTATGAATGACCAAACTAGTTATATTGATATTGAATGTCTACCTGACTTTATCATATTGTATTCTCAATTGCATCCTGTGATCCAATGAATAGTCATTTTTTATTTGCACAAACAGTTCATTCATCTGTCTATGCCCTTGATTATTATAGCATTTTTTTATTTGCAAATTCTCCTCCTTAATACTGGCCTCTAGTTAAAATGCATTCATTATTAAGTCTCAGCTCAATTTTACCTCTTTGTGAAGTCTTTCTTGATTACTTGAATCCTAGCAGATCCTTCTCTAGCTTTCTTTCTTAAAAATCTAAAAAAAGAATGACAGTTATGGTCTGTACCAAACAATTGAATATTTTATAACATATTTATTTGTTGAGGGTTCCCTCACCTTAATTTTTATTTTCTAAAACTTTTATCAGCTTTTTGGGAGAAGGAGCCATGCTTTATAATTTATCTCTATTGACCTTAGCATGAAGCAGACTTTGACGCATAGAAGTTTTTATATTAATATTTTTGGCAGATTAATTAAATTTTATATTAAAATTATTTTCATTTTATATTATAGAATAACTTTACAAAAATAATAAAAATATGTATGTAAGACATATAATATTATTTTTGATCAAAGATAAAAATAAGTATTTTAACTGGGCCAAAAGAAAAAAATTTCTTAGTAGTTCAAATGCTCTTCTATAATAGATTGAATAAAGAAATTTTACATAAGTCAATAATTTCTTTTATTTGCAGGACAAAAATATAAATAAACCTGCAAAGAAAAATACAATGTGGAAAATTGGTGACTGACAAAAGTGCTGCATTTGTGCTTTTAAATTCTGAAAGAATAAATTAATTTTTTTCACCTACATTTTATGCATTAAGTAATATTTTTCATTAGATTTCTGTTAGCAAGGTTATTTTTATCAGTTCCAGGTGTGTGTACGCATGTATGCTACATTTAGTATCCAATCTCACATTGTATTTTATTAATGCATCTTGGAAAATCACACCATGGAGAGGAAGACCAGTGACACATCTGATTAGGGAGCCAAAAAGGTGAAAACTGATATTCATTTTTAAAACCAGACCATGTCAGTTACATGGAAATGCTGATGTGCAGTTTAACTTTTGTAACTACTATTCAGGGATTTGTTTTTGATACAAAAAAGGAGAATCATAATTGATGTATAATAATATAATTAATAATAAAATAACCATTGCTAAATGTTATTTAATCTTTACTTGAGTTCATAAGGCAGTCTCTCTTATTCCCATTTTACAGATTAAAATACTAAGGAAAATTGGGATAAAGTGATCTGCCCAAGATTACATGAATAGTACCTGACAAAGCTAAATTTCAAACACTTGCAATCTAGCTCTAGTGTCCACAATTTTATTGCTATACTATAATTGTCACTTTGCCTGTTATAATAATGTTATATTATTAGTATGATCAGTACTATTAATTGAAGAAATACAATTTATGCAACCTACTGGGAGAAAATAATTATATTTTCAATTCCTTCAAACACACACACACACACACACACACACAAACACACACAGTATCATACCACTCTGTCTTAAGTGATTAGAAACAATTTATAGTTTTACAAATGGTTTATAAATTGCATATTAGTCCATTAATATGCTTATTGTCAAAAAGAGAAAAGTGTTTTTAGGTTCTGTATCAGTTTTTTAAGCCTGCTACGAAAAGTCACCACAAACCAGGTCTTAAAACATGGAAATGTGTTTTCTTACAGTTCTGGAGGGAAGAAGTCCAAAATAAAGTTGTTGGTAAGATTGATTCATTCTGGAGGTTCTGAGGAAGAATATATTCTATACTTTTTTCTTAGTTGCTGGTGGTTTCCAGCAATCCTTAACATTCCTTGGCTTGTAGACACCTCACTCCAATCTTTGCCTCTGTTTTCACATTCATTCTTCCTGTGTATATCTCTAAGTCCAAATGTTCAAATGTCTCTCTTCTTATAAGGACATCAGTCATTTAATTGGAGTCCATTCTAATCCAGTATCATGTCATCTTAACTTGATAACATCTGAGGAAAAATACCCTAGTTTCAAATAAAATCACAGTCACAAACACTGAGGGTTAGAATTTTAACAAATCTTCTTGGAAAATGCAGTTAAAAATCCCAGTGGGTTTTAAATTCCAATTTAAGAGTTTCCAAGCTATAAACCTACAATGAGGCTTAGCCTGGAAGCTCATTGCTGCTGGTTATAAAAAAGCCTATTTAAGATGAAATTGTAAGGGACAAATAGGTTATTTTTATGAATTTGTGGCTTATTTACTTAGTGTGCTTGTCTATATGATTTTGAAAATATTACCTATTAGATTTGGTCAAAAACACTCAGGGGAGTTCCCTGATGGTGTAGTGGCTTAAGGCTTCGGCGTTGGCGATGTCAGCGCTGCGACCTGGGTTCGATTCCCAGTCAGGGAGCTACCCACATAGCAAAAAGCAAAAAAAAAAAAAAAAAAAAAAAAAAAAAAAAAAAAAAAAAAAAAAAAAAAAAAAAAAAAAAAAAAAAAAAAAAAAAAAAAAAAAAAAAAAAAAAAAAAAAAAAAAAAAAAAAAAAAAAAAAAAGCAAAAAGCAAAAAAAAAAATACTCAGAAAGAAAAGCTATTGGAGAAGTGGGAATACTAGTGCACACACTATCAAATACTCTTAAAACAATTTTAATAGCTAAATAATATTTTATCATATAGCTTCACAATAAATTAGTTAATCATTATTTTGTTGAAATTCTGTATATTTTCCAAATTTTTAATTACAAATGCTACCCTGAATATCAATTTTGGACATAGATAATTTACCATAATTGTGATTATTTTCATAGTTTATGCTTAAATGGGGAAATAATTAGTCAAGAGGTTTAAACATTCTAAAAGTCTTGATTTATATTAATGAATTGAATTGGAGCCAGATTTTACCCATTTATATAATCTCAATAATAAGTGAAAATGTCTCTTTACTGCAGCTTTATCTTAAATCAACTTAATTGTGCAAATGTGCAATGCTTTTTATAAGCATTTATGTTACTAGCTTATATATTCTAATATAATTTTTAAAATAAATTCTTCAGATAAAAAATGGTAATAGAAAGACTCTTGAACTATCATTAAAGGAAGATAAAAAATTAAAAGATAAAAATAAAGATAAATAAAATAGACTTTTGTTATCCTTTTGAGATTCTAAATTTGTTTAGTATTATTCTTTGTGTTTTTATTCATTTATAAGTTCCTGTAACATACTATCTTATATTGTTTGAAGAAACAGAAATGATAACGCTGATATATTCAATGTATGTCAATTTAAGATGATAATATACAAATGGGTAAATATAAAATGGGCAAAAAAAAAAACCCATTGCAGAGAAACCTAAAATAAAAATATAAATGCTTTTTAAAAAATACTCAAATAATTCACAGGAAGGCAGGAAAAGGAAAACAGAGAAGGAAAAGCTGAGCAAAACAGATAACCAAGAAATACAATGTCAGATATATCAATTATTACATTAATTGTAAATTATTTAAATATACTTTAAAATTGTCAGAGTAGGGGAGAAAATCACTTAACTATTTGTTGTCTATAAGAAACTTATCTCGAATATAACATTAAAGGGAGGTTGAATGTAAAATAATGCAAGCATTAAGCTAACATAAGCAGGAGCCTCTATATTAATACCAGATAGAATAGAATTCACAGAAAGATAAATGTTAAATGAAGTTCATCAGGCAGGATTATAATAACTACATGAAAACTTTGAAAAGTGTTAGAAAGAGCATAGGTTAAGTAAATGCAAAAATATTTATATTTAATATCACTTAAAAAGAAAAATAATTATCCAAAGCAAAAATAGAAACAATTTACTGTGGAGATTTTTAACATAAAAAAGTGTAATATGACAGCAATAGTATAAAGAATGGAAGGAGGAACTGAAATTACATTGCTGTAAAAATTTTACGTTATACAAGGTGTGGTCGTAAAATGGTGACAGTAAATGCTGCTGCTGAGTGCCGTCCAACAGAAAGACAGGGATTATGCTACAGAAAGGAGTACTTCAAACATTAGTAACAGTGGGTGACAAGTTTCAACTTGCTCAGTGCACTCAGTTGTTTGTGAGCTACAGTATGTTTTACAGTGTGCTGCAAACCGTAAATCACAAACAATGAATTAAGATAAATTTCTGTCAAATAAAAATGTTACAATGTGTCCTCATCAACTTTATTCAAAAAATCTCGTACTGTGTGACTTCTGGCTCTTTCCCAAAATAAAAATTATGAAAGGTAAACATTTTGAATGGACTCAGGACATTAAGGCAGCCATGACAGTTCAACTGAAGACATTCATGAAAGAGGACTTCCATAACTGCTTCAGAAAGTGGCAAGAACAATAAGTAAGTGTGTTGAAAGTGAGAGTGAGTATTTTGAGGGTTATAAATGGCAATGTATCATTTACTGTAATAACTTTTTAATTTAAAAATTTACCATATTTTTAAATCACATCTTGTGTGTTAAGTTGTATAGTATTATTTGAAAGCAAAGTGTGAAACATAAAAATGCATATTAGAAATCCTAGACAGCCACTAATTCTTAAAAAGGTAAAACTAAAAATTCAATAGTGAAGATAAAAATTAATGATAAAATATACTCAATTCAAAAGAAGTCAGCTAAAGAAGAAAAGAGAGAACAAGAAAAAAACAACCATCCAATACATATATTTAAAACTAATCATATCAATACTTTTACTATTAATACATGTAAAATGATATAAATTATCCAAAAAATAGGTAGACATTGTCACACTGAATAAGACTCAACTATATGTTTGCTATAAAAAATTTCTTTAATATAATGATACATTAAAAGTAAAGGCATGTATAAGTCATGGAAATGACAAAAATTCCCTTTGATAGATGACTGGATAAAGAAGCTGTGGTACATATACACAACAGAATAGTTCTCAGCTATAAGAAAAGATGAAATATTGCCATTTGAGACAAAATGAATGGACCTGGAGATCATCATGCTAAGTGAAATAAGCCAGACAGAAAAAAACAAGAACCATATTACTTCACTCATATGTGTGATATAAAACTAAAAGCAACAAAGAAACATAAACTCAGGGACACAGTCAATTGTTTAGTGGTTACCTGAGGGTAAGTGGGGAGGGAAAGGGGAGGAGGGAGGGAGTGTCAAATATGTGGTGATGGAAAGAGAACTGACTGTGAGTGGTGAACACATAATGCAATACGTAAACAATGTACTGTAGAATTGTACACCTGGAACGTATGTAATATTTGCTGACCAATGTCATCCCAATAAATTTAACAATAAAAGAAGTAAAGGCATGTAGAAATTTTACCATGAAAATACAAATAAGGAAAGTTAGCATGGCTATATTAGTATCAGAAAAAGTAGACATCAACACAAGAAATATTACTATAAATAAATAGTGTCATCACATAATGATAATGAATTCTATTCATCAAGAAGATATAGCATACAAAAATATGCATGTATCTCCTGAGTTTCAAAATACATGACACAAACGTGATAGAATTGAAAGAAAAAATGATTTCACAGTTAAAGTTTGAATATTTGACACTATTCTCTCAATAAGTAATAGTATAAGAAAACAGAAAAACACTGAGAATAAGAAATACCTGAACAGCAATAAATGGGCTTAACCTAATTGACATGCAGGACACTATCCAACAAGAGCAAAGTATACATTATGTCTTAAATACACAAGAGCATTCATGAAGATATATTTTGAGCTGCAAAGCAAATTGCAACAAATTTAAAATAGATGTTGTGTGAAGGAGATGTGGTACATATATTACTCATCCATAAAAAGATGAAATACTGTTATTTTCAACAACATGGATGAATCTTGAGATTATCATACTAAGCCAAACAAATCAGACAAAAAAAATCAAGAACCATATGTCTCATATGTGGAATATAAAATTGAAAGCAAGGTAGGATGAAGGCAAATGAACACAGAAACAAAAACTCAGACACAGACAAGAGTTTAGTGGTTACTGGAGGGTAATGTGAAAAGAAAGTGGTAGAAGAAGAGGGCCAAATATATAGGGATGGAAGGAAAACTGACTGGGTGGTAAGCACACAATAAAATAGATGGTGTATTATGGAATTATACACTTGAAACTTACGTAATTTTATTACCAGTATCACCTCAATACATTTAATATAAATAAAATTTAATTAAATAATTAAAATATATTATGTGCTTTTACTAAAAGGAAGTTAAATTAGACATAGAAATTAATAACATAAAAATATTTATAATTTGCCAAATATTTAGAAAATAACATTTTTCTAAATAGCACAAAGATTAATGAGAAAATATTCTGAATACAATAAGTTAAAACATAACATTTCAAAATCAATAGGACATTACTGAAGTAGTACTTATGGGGAAATTTATAACACGAAATGCTTATATTAGAATGTCCCAGAAGTTTTCAGACCAATATTGCTATCCCCATTCCCAGGCCCCGGTTTGCATGAATCTTGTATAGAAAATTGCCTTTGACAGCTCTCAATTCACATCAGTCCACAGCAGTTTCTACAGTGTACTTCTTCGCTTTTTTTTTGGGGGGGGGGTATGTGGGTAGCTCCCTGACTGGGAATCGAACCCAGGCCGCAGCGCTGACAGCACCAATGCCGAAACCTTAATCCACTACACCATCAGGGAACTCCTTCTACAGTGTACTTCTAAGATTCAAGTTAACTTTTCCTCTCCTTGCCACTCCTATGCCCACTTAAAGATTATTTAGAGAGAAAAAGATACCCTTATTCTACCACGCTACCTGCTTTAATCTCTTAGAAATATTTTTCTAAAACATTCCTCTCAGGAATCAGAAATGAATAATATTTCTTAAATACTGATAAGTTGTTAAAGTTGCTGAAAGAGTATACACATGGACTTATCTTTTGAGGAAAATTTTTGATTAAAGTGGAATTGTTATAAAGCTCAAAACTGTTTTTGTCTTGTTTTGTTTTACAGCAAAAGGATAAGCAGGTAGAAAATATTTGTTTTTTTAAATATGTGCTATAAATTATTTTTTTACCTGCTATTTATATGAATGTAATATTTCTTTCAGATCCAGAAAAAAATCTAATGTTCTGAGCAGAACATATTACTAAATAAAGATTGATATATTTTACAACTTGACATAGTATTTGTATAAGCCCAGAAAATAAAAGGTGCTTTCTTTTTGGTCTCTCTCTCTTTTTTTTTCTCTTGGACATTTTCCCCCATCTTTTTTTTTTCTTCTCCCTACTTCTCATTATCTTTTTCTTTCTTTCTCTTCTTTCCTTTCTTTCTTTTCTGCTCTCTAAGCAGACAAATATCTATTGCAGACTCATATATATTCCTGATTGAACCAAAGAATCAAACATGTAAGTGTACATGTGATAAATAGCCTTGTTTACAGGCAGTTTACTATTCCATTTTAAGTTAAGATCTGAGTCCTGGAATAAATACATAAAGTTTTCTGTTTTATTTAGTTATTTATTAAAATTTATCAAATATATTTGGGTGACACTGTTTAGTAAAATTATATAGGTTTCAATTGTACATTTCTATAATACACCATTTTATATTGCATTGTGTGTTCACCACCCAGAGTCAGTTCTTCTACTATAACCCTATATTTGACCCCTTTTCTCCCTTCTACCACCTTCTTTTGCTCTTATCCTCTGGTAACTGCTAAACTGTTGTCTATGTTTATGAGATTTGGTTCCTTTGTTTGTCTTGTTCCTTTATTGTTCTCATTTTTATATACCACATATGAATGAAGTCATATAATTCCTGAATTTTTTGTCTGATTATTTCTCTTAGCATTAGAAAATTTGTTGTTTTAGTACTGGATTGGAAAGAATTAAATTATTTTAGAATCCATTAACTAATGAATAATTTTATCAATATTACCAGAAAAGTTTGGCACAAGTGCTTTGGTGGGAAACTGCTCAGCTCAGAAGAGACTAGAAAGGAGGTGCACTATAAAAGACATAACCTGTAGAAACTTACATTGTAAGATAGAATATATCATTTGGTGACAATTGAATAGCTGAAAATTAGGTTGAAGGAAATACAGCAATAAATTCTTCAATCTGAGAACAAAAAAGTCTTCTGAATTTGTAATTCTTTGCTTTGAAAGTTGAGTTAATGTTTGAATTTATTGATAACTAACACAAGTTATATGCTTCATGAATAAAAATTTATTAATAAGTGTGATCTATTTATGAAATCTATAAATGCCTGCTTCTCTAATTTATGGCTTAAGGTTCAATAACCTGTATTATAAATTCAGAAGGGCAAATTCACAAGTGCACAAAAGTCAGGGTTCACATTAAATACTCCTTTCTCAAAGATGCTTTCTTTTTTAATCCTTGAAGGAATACAGCCCTTTCTAGTTTCCATTCTACCTCATTACTCTATTTTTGTTTGTTTGTTCATTGTCTTTTTACTTCTACCAGAATGTAAGTTTATTCTGTTTTGGGAGCAGAAACTCAGTTTGTCTTGTATCTCCACAATTGATAGAAGGGTCTAGAACACATATGTTACTCAATATTTACCTGAATGTCTAACACATTAATTGCCAAACATACTCATGGATGGTGTTTATAAAGAGGCATTTTTAAACCTCCTAACTTGAAAGATAAAGGCAGTTACATAAGCATATTACCATAAAAATTTGTTGAATAAATGGATAAATGGCTGACTCAATAAATGAGGTTAGGTATGATTAACCTAAAAATTTAGTCATGACAATGATATGTTTCAGGGGAACTTTCATTTTGCATCACTGTTAACATATATGAGGTTCTAAACTAAAAAAATGAAAATAATTTAAAGTTGCCAGTTTCCTTACAATTATCTGCAGTTTCTGGAAACAACTTAGCTCATGTCTATTTTCTCTAATTGAATGTGTCAAGCATATATTTTGCTTAGGTTTTGTATAGCTGTACAACTTAGTTTATTTCAACTTTTTTGAAAAAATAACACATTTATTTGTACCATTTTTCTCAGTCACTACAAGCTACACTACCTTCTTCTATGTGATAGATGTGGGTAGTTGGATAGGTAATAAGAATTGCATTGTGGTAGCAGAAAATAGAACCTCATGCTCAAAATAGGATGTAGAATAATATCCACATTCTACTTTCCGAACCTATTGTTATGCTTCTTTACATAGCAATAGGAAGTTTGGAAATGTGATTAAATTAAGTGTGTTGAAGTAAGGGATTATTGTGGTTTAACTAGGTCAGCTAAATGTAAAGGGTCCTTGTATGAGAGAGGCAGGAGGGTCACAGTCAGAAAAAAAAAATGATATGATGACAGAAACCAAGATTGGAGTAATATAAGGCTGCAAGCCAATGAGTGTGGGCAGCTTTTAGAAGTTAAAGAAGGCAAAAATATAGATTCTATTTTAGAATATCTAGGAAGAACTAAGTCCTATTGACACCTTAATTTTAGCAATGTGAAACTCATTGCAGACTTTTTATCTTCAGAAATTTAAGATATTAAATCTACATTGTTTAAAGACACAGAGCTTGTGATAATTTGTTACAGAAGCAAAATAAAACTAAATTTAAGAAATGAGCATAATGTGAGACCTTACCTCAAGAAGCTTATAGAACACTTAATTCCTTTTACATACAGTTATTGTCCAGTCCTGCACATACTTTCATGCTTCTTTCATACTCTCTACAGCATTTATCACAACCTTTAAATTCACAACGCAGTCTTCCCCTTTCATTTCTAGTTGGTGTATTTACTATTTTACACTTTAGTGAATGTAACAATCTTCTGAGGATTTTTCCTTATTTCTGACTCTTTTGTCCTCAATGGACAAAATAATTTACTTTATAAGCAACTCAGTTATGGAGTTCAATTCAAAAGCTAAAAGGTCAATGCATCATAACTATTACCAATGTATCAGCAGAATGTCAGTCTTGTTTGAAAATTTTTAGTTTCCTCACATTTCTTCCATACATAGTTTTTCTTCTGTAGTCTGGCATGTTAGTAAAGACTTTTATATTAATATTCAGTCTACTTTCCTAGTTAAAACTCTATCCACTTATTCTCCAAAATTGAAATAAATGCTTTATAATACTCAATATCTTACTATTTCTGCACATTTTCATGCCACCTTTGCTGTGTAAAATGCTTTTATTTACAATAACTATAGGAATTTTATCTATTCCTCAAATCACAGGCCAAAAACAAATATAACCTCTGGAAAAGGACACCACTATAACTTTAACTGGACCCTTTCTCCCTCTTTCTCTTTCTCTCCCTCCCTTTATTACTCTCTTAAATCCCTGTATTCATTCATTCATTCATTCATTCATTCAACAAATATTTACAGAACACTTCTATATTCCAGCTACGTTGCTGGTGATAGAGGGGAATGCGACAAATAATAATTACTCCTTCATCTAGGTTATACTTTAGTGAAAGAATCAGGTATCAGAACCACATAATTAAACATGAAATGACAAGTGTGGTAAAAATCTCAAAAGAGAAATGCATAATGCTATCAGAGCACACAAGTAATTAATCTGCTCAGGAAGACCAGACAAAGCTTTCCTGACTGATCTGAGATCCCAATGTTACTGAGGTGAGGATAAAACAGAAAATAGTCTAGGCAGAAAGTATAGCTTATGCATAGGTCTATTAGCATAAATGAGCATAGAGTGCTTGAGAAATGGAAGAAAACTTGTGTGGCTATTACATAGTGAGGAGAAGCTTGGTGTTTAAACAGACAAATTTTGTGGAGTTTCTCAGGCCATGTTATAAGTATTCATTTATGTCATAAGATAAACTATTGAAGTACTCACAGCAAGAAGATAGAATAATTAGAGTTTCAAATCAAAGATTGCTATGAATGAAAGGTGAAAATCAATTGTAAACAATAATAACAAGAGTGCTTGTAACAGATTAATTGAAGTAGTATAAGCATAAGTTGAGAATAGTTTGAACTCTAAGGATGATTGTGCTGGTAGAAGTGGAGAAGTGTGAGCAGATTTGAGACCAATTTATGAGATAACAACCATAGGTCATAATGAAGGACTGTATATGGGGGATAATAGGGAGAGAGAAAACAAGGTGCCTCCTGCTTTTCTGGATTTAATAATACAAAATAAATTTGGTGCAATCTTTTACTGGAAGAGGAATAAGTTTGGAGTTTGGAGGTGTGTAAGATACCAATCATTGTAATTACTTTATCTAGTATCTTTCATAGTCAACCTTGTGTTGCCTTTTTCAATGTTCAACACCTCTAACACATAGTATACATTGCACAATACCTAACTATATAACTCACACATGGTAGACACCTCATAAAATATTGAGTAAATGAATGAATTCAGAAACCCTTGTCACAGTTGCAAAGACAGGTGAGATAAGAGCTATAGTAACTCACAAATCATATAAAAAGTGTAATAAACAAATTATTCAGCTGTATCTTTAACTTTTGTGCAAAATTAAAAAATTAAATTGCAAGTGTTTGTTTCAAGTAATTAAAGTGGTTAATCTGTTTATTTAACATTTTCAGGGTTATAATCTCTGACAATTTTTATTTTAAAAATTCAAGTTAGCTTTCAAACTGTATATAAGTCTCAAGAGCTGAAGTTGTATAGTAAATAGGGTATCTAGCTCCTACAACTCTTGCTCTAGGCCTAGGCTGATCAGACATACCATTTAAATTAGGTTAGCTTTCAAACTGTGATATAAGTCTCAAGAGCTGGAGTTGTATATTAAATAGGGTATCTAGCTCCTACAACTTTGCTCTAGGCCTAGGCTGATTAGACTTACCATTTAAAATAGGACAAAAAACAATGGTACTGTCTGGTTTCAAATGATATGTATGGCCAGTCACTGACATCTTGAAGTATGCCCAGTGAGACTAAGTTGAACATACATATCATTTGAATCAGGACAGTACCATTGTTTTCTGTCTCATTTAATATGGAACATTTGGTCAACCTACATAGACCAAACAAATATTCTAGGAATTTTATCCCCCAGATGACTAACTTTATTTCACTGTTAATTTGAGGTTATCTCATGGCTTTTTGGTAAGGAGATATCTCCCTGAGTTTCTCCAACGTGTAGTGAAATCAGAGAGGCAACTCAATTAAGTGAATAAAGCTCTGGTCTAAGAGCAAAAAGTCCTGATTCATTGTTCTGACTTTGTCACTGGTGAGTTATATAACTTGCATTAAGTCCCAACTTCTTTGATCTTCAGTTTCCTCATATATAAATGGAGATTACTCCCAATTTCAAGAGTTTATTAAAAATAAAGAACCTATCAAAAAATAAAATGTGTAATTGCAAACAATGAGTTTGGTTGCTCAGCATGTAAAAGTCTTAGTTTTTACATGTTTTAGGCTTAGTTTGATAAATGAAATTTAGATTTGTACCTAATGAGTCCACTACAACTATATGATACTTAGTATTTTGCAATCAAGATGCAAGATGGTGTTAACCTTAGAAGCAGACAAATAGAAAAACTTTTAACAAGTAATTCTGTATGATAGGCTATGAGGATACACACACACACACACACTCTCTCTCTCTCACACACTATCCATTCAGTAAACAAAAGAAACACCTTTCCTCAAAATCTCTAACATACAAATAGGTAACTGATCTCAAACAAAAGAAAGACACAAAAACAAAATGAAATCATGCTTATGTAATAGTAATGGCAAATTTATATATAATGTATAATAAAAATACACTTGAATATTTAAATTAACATGTATTAAAGGGAGGACTTGCAAGATGGCAAGCAGAGATAAAATTTCTGACACCTCTCCTGAAAAATACAGTTGAATAACAGGGATTCAATATGGGAAACCCTGAGTAGCACAGTCTTAGCTGAGAGATCCATGCATTGCAAAAAAACACCTGAAAGTCAGAAAAAGGAGCATGAATGGGAGAGGAGGGATGGGGCAGGGCAAAGCAAAGATGGGGCTGCAGATTGTGACCCAACTGGGGCTGACTGAAGGAACTAGAAGGGAGTGAGGGGAAACTGACCAAGAGCAGCACAATCCCAGGCAAGGTGGGGTCAAGTAGCAACAAAAGCAAAGATGAAACCCTCTGAGAACCTGGGCAAGTTTGACTGAGTAGCAGTGCATTTGAGGCCTTAGGTGGAGGGCTGCACCCTGGGTGGGTTAGAGGGTGAACAAAGCAATTGAACTGCCCTAGGCAAGAACAAGGCCTCCAGCGGCAGAGTCACACCATGACCACATGTTGGCTCTAAGTCTAGTTTGAAAGAGAGAGCTGCTGCCATGCAAATGCTAAAACACTGAAACACAGTCTTTGGTGACACAGGCTCAGGAAAAGGGAGAACGTCTGAGCCAGAGGTGAACATTCAGTTCCAACCAATGTTATTATAGCCTGTCCCTGGCTTGCCGTGCACTATCCACACCCTATGCAGACTTCCAAGACATACAAACTAGTGTGGCAGTGGAGTCAGTAACCAGGGGAGCTACTGCAAAAATCAGAGACACTGAATCTGGCTATTTTCCCTAACTTTCTTCCAAAGCTCACCACCCCCAATGCCACCTAATGTGCACTCTACAGCCAGCTGGAATCAAGAGAAAAATATTAAAAGACACCACACTGATGCGAATGGGGAAGCAAAAGAAAGAAAGATCACTCTATATCTACCTCTGGAAAAGCTCTAAGGTCCAGAAAAAGAAACACGTCAAATACAATGAAGAACTTAGGTTTCAAGGATGCTCAGAAAGAAACTAAAAAATCTCCAGAAAAGAAATTTATAGATCTGAAAATATATGATCTAAGTAACACAGAATAGAAGGCTGTAGTTCTTAAAACACTAAGAGAAATGAAACAACATTGGCAGAGTACCCTGATTCAGATAAATGATCTCAGTAAGGAAATCTGTAAATAAAATAAACACTTTAACAAAGAAATTGAAAATATAAATAAGAATCAGATAGAAATTTGAGAGATAAGCAATGCAATAAAAAAAACAGAGAAATGAAATAGTTACTAGAGGAAACAGGGGCAACCGAATGCAGAAAAAATTAGTGATATCAAAGTTTGAAACATTAAAACAACATAGAAATAAGTAGATAGGGACTTCAAGTCAAAATAATTGGAAAAAAAGCTCTTAAAAACTATTTGTCTCCATTAGTAAGAACAATATTAGAATAATAGCAATAACAGAAGATGCAGAACAAAAATCTACAGAGAGCTACTAAAACAAATAGTAGAGGAGAACTTTACAATCCTATGTAATAGTCTGGAATTCTTAATTAAAAAAGAAAACAGGTTCCCTAGCTACCTGGACACCAGCAGATTTTCTCCAAGGCACATTATACTGAAGATGTCAAAAATCAAAGGCAAGAGACAATTCTCAAAGAGCCAGAATAAAGAAAATTATAGCCTTTAAAGAAAAGCCTATTAGGCTATCATTAGACTTCTCAGCAAAATCTCTATAAGCCTGGGAAAAGTGGAACCAAATATTTAAAATATTAAAAGAAAGAAACATCTAGCCAAGAATAATTTAACCAGCAAAATTATTGTTTTACATATAATGAAGGAATAAAGACCTTTTTAGACATACAGAAGCTGAGAAAATTCTCCAGATGAGGCCAGCATTTTGTGAAATACTGAAGAAGCCTACTTGGCCTGAAACAAAAAATCAAAATAAATGGAATAAAGTTAGGACAACAAAAGACTAATACAGAAAGAGAAAGTAATGGCCTTAAGAAATCCTTATATATCAATTATCACCCTAAAGCAAAATAGACTGAACTCATAAATAAACAGGCACAGAGTAGTAGACTGGCTTAAAAAACAGAACTTATTCATATACTATCTCCAAGAGACACACTTTAGCCTTTAAGACAAACAGACTCATAGTGAAATGATGAAAAACAATACTCCAAGCAAATGGCATCCAGAGAAAAGCAGGGGTTCCCATACTGATATCTGATGAAACACACTTTAGGATATAAAGGGCAACATAAAAAAAAAATAAACATTTCACAGTGATAAAAGGGACAATATAACAACAAGAAGACATGATACTCATTAATATATATGCCCTTAATCAGGAAACACCAAAATTTACAAAGTAATCACTAATAGATCTGAAAGGAGAAACTGACAAATACACAATTATAGTGAGGGACCTAAACACCCTTTTAGCAGTTATGGACAGATGATCCAAACAGAAAATAAATAAGAAAATAGCAACTTTAATTGATACATTAGAGTAATTGGACATATTTGAAATTTACAGGACACTTCCTCTGACAACAAAAAATTATATCTTCTTCTCTAGTGCACAAGAAGCATTCTTAAGGATAGATCATATGCTGAAACACAAAACTAGTCTCACCAAGTTTAAAGAGATTGGAATCATACTAAATGTATTCTCAGACCTCAAAGCTTTGAATTTAGAGATCAGTTGCAAGAAGAAAGTAGAAATAATCACATATGAATGAAGATTAAACAACATCTTATTTAACAAAATGACTGAATGAAAAAATAAAAGAAAAAATTAAAAAATAAACTAATGATAATGAAAATACAAGGTAAAATTATTGTGATGCAGTGAAAGCAATAACAAGAGGAAAAATTTTATCATTACAGGCCTATCTCAAGAAATAAAAATAATTACAAGTAAATATTCTAACATCTCATTTTAAAGAACTAGAAATAGAATAACAGGAAAAATCCTAAGGTGAGCAGAAGGAAATAAATTATAAAAATAAGAGCAGAGCTAGGCGAAGTTGAAAACAGAAAAATAGAAAAAAATTAATGCATCAGAAAGCTGGTTCTTGAAAAAAATCAATAAAATTGAAAAGCCCAAAGGAAAGTGTACAAATAATCAAAATTAGAAATGAAAGTGAAAAATTTATGACTGATTCCATGGATATCCAAAAGTTCATAAGAAAATATTATGAAGGGCTCTATACCACCAAATTCAACAACCTAGAAGAAATGAACAAATTTTTAATAACATATGTCAAGGTAGACTGAACCAAGTGAAACTAGATAATCTAAATGAACCAATCAATATCAAAGAAATTGGAACAATCATCCAATACCTCCCCAAAGGCAAAAGCCCTACACAAGACAACCTCACCAAGTTTTACCAAGAATTAAAAAGAGAATTAATGCCTATCCTCCTCAGACTCTTCCAAAAAATTCAAAATGAGGTAATACTTCCCAAGTTTTTCTATAAGGTTAACATTACCCTAATACCAAAGACTGGTAAGGACAACACACACACACACACACACACACACACACACACACACACACACAAACACACACACATAACTATAGACCAATATCTCTGATGAACACAAATAAAAAATTCTAAACAAAATATTAGCAAATAGAATATAACAATGCATCAAGAAGATTATAAACCAAAATCAATTAGGATTCATCTCAGGAACACAATAATTGTTCAACATATGCAAATCAATCAATATGATACACCACATATACAAAACATAAAATATCCATTAACTCTTTTTCAATTTTTTAATTCAAATTTTCATTTGTTTATATTTAGGTACCTTTTGTATTATAAAAATTGAGAGAATCAATACCTTTTGCAATTTCAACAGAAAGATTAAAATACCTAGTAATTAACAACAAAAAAATGTGAACAACTTATACACAGAAAACTATAAGGCACTATTAAAAGAAACTGAAGAGTACACAAAGAAATGAAAAAATATTTTGTGTTCATGGATGGAAAAGGCTAAAGATAGTGAAAATGACTGTATTACCCAAAGAAATACACAGATTTAATACAATTCCCACTGAAATCTCACAAACATACTTTCACAAAATAGATTTAAAAATTATCTGATTTGTACAGAACCACAAATAGACCTTGAATTGCCAAAGCAATACTACATAAAAACAAGAAGGCTGGAAGTGTCATGCTCCCTGATTTTAATTTATACTATAATGTATAAATAATCAACATAGCTTGGTATTGGCAGAAAAATAAAAAATCCTAGAAATAAATTCACAATATATGGACAAATAATTATTTGTAAAGGAGCAAAATATATAAAATAGGGAAAAGAAAGTCTCTCCAGTAGATGGTGATGGGAAAATTGGAAAATCATATGCTAAAGAATGAATCTGAGTTATGAACTGTCACGATATACCAAAATTAATGCAAAATGAATTAAAAACCTCCATATGAGACCCCAAACAATAAATTGTATAGAAAAAAACATTGGTACTAAACTTATAGACCTCAGGCTCAAAGAAAATGTTATGAGGCTGATCTCAAAGGGAAGATAAGTATAAGCAAAAATAAATAAATGGGATTATATCAAACTAAAAATCTTCTGCACAGCAAAAGAGACCACTAACAAAGTAAAAAAACAATTGACTGAATGGGAGAAAATATTTACAAACAATACATCTGATAAGGGACTAATATATAAAATATATGACATTGGTTGGCAAGAATCACATAGAGTCCAGGGATGTAGTTCTTGGTAGCCAATGTCACCTTAATAAGTTTAACAACAACAGCAACAACAACAACAAAAATATAAATAAATAAATAAATAAATAAATAAATAAATAAATATTTATATGAAGAAATAATATGACTCAACAACAAAAAATAAACAACCTAAATATAATGTAGGTAGAGGGCCTGAACAGATACTTCACCCTCATTTTGTGAAGACACACAAATGGCCAACACACATATGAAAAAAATGCTCAACTTCATTAGCTCTTAGGGAAATTCAAATCAAAACCCCAAAGAGTTATCACCTCACACATGTTAGAATGGCTATTATCAACAAGACAAGGAATAACAAGTGCTAGAGATGCTATCAAGAGAAAGGAATCCTCAGATACTGCTAGTGGGAATGCAAATTGTTACAACCACTATGTCTGGTGATTAAAAGAGAACTGACTCTGTGTAGTTAACACATAATGCAACACATAGTTGATGCACTGTAGAATTGTATACCTGGAACCTATGTAATTTTTGCTAACCAATGCCACCCCAATAAGTTTAACAATAAAATAAGTGTTAAATAAGAGACACACTGTCATTAACTGCTTTTCAAAATACTACTGTGCACTTTGAATATAATTATCCCATTGCTCTTGCCACTTTGTGAAGCAATTCTGAAAGTCCTCTTGTGTTAATGTCTATAGTTGCCCTGTCATGGCTGGTCACACATTTCTTCTAATACAGCAATTTATGCAGGTCACACATTTCTTCTGATACAGCAATTTCTTTAAAATAAAAACATTATGGTGTTTCATCATTTACCTTATTCACTGGATCTGGCACTGTTCAACTTTGGCTTTTTGCCAAACTCAAAATGACCATGTAGGTAAACATTTTGAATTGAGTCAGGACATCAGGGCAGCCACAATAGGGCAACTAAAACACTAACGAAAGAGGACTTCCAGAATTGTTTCAGAAAGTGGCAAGAACAATGGCATAAGTGCATTTGAAGTGAGGGGGAGTATTCTGAGGGAGATTAATGGGAATTTGTCTTTTATTATCATATTTTTTTAAAATTTAACATTTACCATTTTTTAAATAATACCTCATAACATTTACTTTGCAGTAGGAACTATTTAAAGTATTTTGCATGTATGGCTGTATTTATTTCCCATAACAACCTTACATGATAAGTACTATTAATATCTTATTTCACAGATGAGGAAACTAAGATACAGGAAGGATTACCTTCTCAAGGTCACATAGTTTATGGAGCTGGAGTTCCATGTTCTCAACCACTCCAGGTCTCACATGGGAGGAAAGCCTCAGATCTCTGAAAATAATTTTGCCACAATTCTAAAAATAACATTTGCGTAAAAAATTATTGGGGGGATCAATGCATAAATTATATAAATGTCTACACACTATACTGCACACTTGAAATCAATATAAAATAATATTGAATGTCAATTGTAACTAAAAAAAAATAAAAACTAATTATCAAAAAGAATGATTTTTATTTTTTTATAACTTGATATCACAGAGTTCTAAGTAATCATACATGCTTTTTATTAATGATGTATTCATTTTCTATCAATATAAATATAAATACAACCTTAGATAAGACTAATAATATTGACTTTTGTTTTGAACAATAAAATTTTTACTTGAGTGATCCAGAAAATTCAGAAAAGTGTCTTTTAACAATATTATTTTAGGAAAAGGACAGATGAAATAAAATCTAAAAAATATTTTAAACTCCAAATTCTACATATATAACCTATTCTTTTTATCCAGAACACTTTTTTTCCTCCTTTTTCTCCTGATTATCATTCCCATGAAGATTCATTTCAAGTATCACTTTCTACTAGAAATCCCCATCTGAACATCCCTCTACTTCCTGCACTGCTAATGTTCTTATTGTTTCCCATTTTATGCTCTATGCATTCCCAGATCTTATGCTTTTCTCCAGGTACTTTTTTTGTCTCATCTTTGCATTTTAAAGTTCTTGAGAAACAATGATCTTCATATTTATAACCTCAGCATTTAGCATAAAACTGGGACCTCAATGTATGTGTATAGAATGAATGTCCATAACAGTATTATTCTTTTTCATAGCAAGTTTTATTTAAGAACCATCGATCTCTTCAATGGAGGATGGTTGATAAAAGGAATGAATAGTGAAATGATACTGGGCCAATTCAGTAGTTATTTCAGATGCAATGTGTTGTTGAAAAGGAAAAGTAGAGTAGCAGAAATCCAGTAAAGTGGAGTGTTTTTATTTTCTCTATCATTGCGAGTTGCCCACAAAAACAATACAAACAAATCTATGTTCTTGAGCACTTGCAGCTTTATCCTTCTGCTGCTGTTAATGCAGCAGTCATCACTCTTTACTAACTACCATTCCAATTGGCCTCATTAGCCAGAAAATGCAGCACAGCTAGATTACTTCACTATGAATCTTTATCATTCTTAGCCGGTGTTTTATGCAAGTAACAGATTAAGACCACACTTTCCAGACAGAAATGACAAGTATTCTGAATTTTATGGGACAAAGATATGAGGGAGATGGGGATAAGTCGGAGAGACAATATATTCTAAATTTCTCCCTAAGTTTTGAGACTAAGAGGAGCTTTCTGGAATTTAAGATCCCAACCATTCTAAGCAAGAGGTTACTCTATTTCCTGGGAGGTGATGAACAGGAGAGGCCTACCTACAATTAATGATTCTAGAATAATCAGTTTATAAACTATAATGCCATGCCAATTTTAATTAATATATTTTAATCCCCACACAGTGTCAGATATATGATGAAGGAATAAATGAAAACTCAGTTCTGTTGGAAAAAAACAGGTAAGAAAAAAATGTCCAGTGATCTATTCAATCCATTTAACATTTTGTGCAGTAAAAGCCCTATGTAAATGTCAGAGCATGCAAATATGAGTCAAGCAGCAATTACTGAACAAATTGTTAAAAATGGAATCAGATATGAAACCACACACAGAACTCTGGAGGACACATCTGTCAGGATAAAAGGAAAGGATGACAGAGAACAGGGAAAGGCCTGAGAGAGTTCACAAGTTCACTGCATATGGTGAGATATATCTACAAGTGGGGATCATTTTTGTTAAATTTTAGAAATTAAGATTTAATGACTATAATGATTTAAACTCAGACAGATCTGGGTTCTAATATTTAGAGTAAACTGATGTTTTGCTATAGTTTTCTCCTCTGTCTTATACTCTTACATTTTAAAGCAGGAGCGTGCAATTTTTTGGCTTCCCTGTGTCACATTGGAAGAAAATTGTCTTAGGTCACACATAAAATACACTAACATTAATGATAGCTTATGAGCTAAAAACATCACAAAAAAAACACCTCATAATTTTTAAGAAAGTTACAAATTTGTGTTAGGCACTTTCAAAGCCATCCTGGGCCGCATGCAACCCACAGGAGGTGAGTTGGACAAACTTGTTTTAAAGGAACTATAAAAAGAAAATAACAGACTGCTCTTTGTTTGTTTTCATGAAAACTGTGTTTTTTGGTGGGGCTGGGGGTAAGTAGACACGACCATATTTAACTATAAACCTCTGACATGGAGCTTAAAAATGTGACTCTCTCCAAGCATAAGCTTCAGTTTTTGTATGCTTATTTTCAAGACTCATTATACCAGTGTTTTCTCCAAAAGTACTAGAGTATTTTAGGATGTAACTGAAATTTCTCTCTCTCTTTCTTTCATTGTTTTCTGTGTTTCTGTCTCTCTGTCCCATACATACACTCATACATATGTATGTACTCACAAAATTTACATAGTCTTATAACAGGTGCACATTATTTCTAACTGCTTCACAAATTTTTATTACTATGACTTTTAGTATTTATGTAGCCCCTTTTATGTACTTTATAATACCACAATAATATAGATAATCCATTAGATGCCACAGAAATATACTGTTGTATAATCTAGTTGAGAAAAATACATTTTAAATGCTTAATGAATATACTATTTTATGCTAATTTATTTTGCTACTTTAAATGAAAGTTTTATGTTATTTACTTTTACTCTCAAGCAGCTATGTGAGGTTGATAGAAAAGTTATCAATATTTTTGTTTTGTGGGTAATGAAGCTGATATAGGGAGTTAATCACCAAACTGAGATCACACAGTTGGTGTAAGAAATGATCAAATGAGAGATGCCACATTTTCTGAAATTAGATCCACTGTTCCACAATTGCCTTATTTGTTCTCTGGATAAGACTAGATATAGGCAAATACTCACATTTTCATAAAGTGACTGTGAGTCATAGAATTTTAAACCACATCGTTTTCCTGGCAATGGAAAGCAGAATAAAAAGTCTGAAAGTGAATGGATTATGAAACCAAAGTGAAAGAATGGCTGAATAGAAATAAAACCAAACTAAGAGTGAACAATGCTGAGTAGGCATAGGAAAGGTACTAGGTGAAAAGATAGAGAGAAAAAGAGAATGAATAACTAATCTAGCAGAATTGATATGTGATTGAACCAAAATGATCAGTAATTGAAAGGTGGCACTTTTTTCCAAGAAAATGTTTTACATTTTTGTCCTACTAATAATAAGACCCAAGGGGAACCAAGTTTTAATTAGGTTGGTACATATAGATTTAGTCAAACATTGAACAAACAAGGTTTAAGAAATAGACTTGTCTTTTTAAATTGATCCAACATAAAACTTTTAAACGTCACTAGTAACTGAGAAGCCAATTCTAAAATTTATATGTAAATGCAAAGGACCCAGACTAGGTCAAACAGTTTTGAAAAAAAAATGGAAAGACTAATTCCCTAATTTAAAAACTCACTACAAAGCTACAGTAATAAAAGCAATGTGGTGCTGGCATAAGGATAGACAATTAAGAGTAAAAATATAAGCCACTATGTTTAAAATCAATGGGTGTTTGGCAAAAATGTCAAAGCAATTCATTAGGGAAATGGATAATTTTTTCCAAAATAGTGTTAGGACAATTAGATATCTACACACTAAAAGATTAATTTAACCCTTTCTTCACACCATACCCCAAATTTACCCCCAAACATGTTTATAGACCTAAGTATAGAAGATCAATTGATAAGATCTTTTGAGAAAAAAAACCTTTTTATGATTTTTGGTTATGCTAAATATTTTTTATATAAAAACAGGAGACTCAAAAAATGATAAATTGAACTTCATTTCAAACTTTTGGATTCTACTTGATCAGTTTAGTAAGATCCATCAAAGGAGTGTGTACATTAAATTAATGAAAACTACTTTGTGTCAGTGAGTTTTTTACTCATTCTCTGCTCTTACAAACCCATTAGCTAACCAATAAACCCATTAATTATCAGTGATTACACCCAGTAATTACAATTTCAAGTAATAGTAATTGTAGTAGTTTCCTGTGGCTGCTCTAATAAATTATCACAAAATAGTGGCTTAAAGTGACAAAAATTTATGATCTTACAGTTCTAAAAGTCAGAAGTCCAAACTCAGTCTCACTGGAAAAATTGTCAAGATACCAACCAGGCTGGTTCCTTTTGGAGGTTCTAGAAAATAATCCTTTTACTTGCCTTTTTGAGAATGCAGACCATCTGCATTCTTTGACTCCTGGCCCATTTTTTAATCTCTAGAGTCAGCAAAACAGTTTCTTCAAATCCATTCTCTCTGACATCTGCTTTTTTCACCACATTGCTTTCTTTACTTGATCATTCTGCCTTTCTCTAATAAAGACTCTTATGATTACATTGGGTCCATTAAAATATCCAAAATAATAATCTCATCTTAAGGTATTTGTTAATAATTTAATCACATCTCCAAAACCCCTTTTGTCATGTAACTAAGACTTATGTACCCCAATGTTCATTGCAGCGCTGTTCACAGTGGCCAAAACATGGAAACAACCAAAGTGCCCTGCGGCAGATGACTGGATAAAGAAGCTGTGGTACATTTACACAATGGAG
>PVJL010004979.1:76671-122709 GCA_004026885.1 Lyroderma lyra
ATGAAATATTGCCATTTGCAACAAAATGGATGGACCTGGAGATCATCATGCTAAGTGAAATAAGCCAGACAGAAAAAACAAAGAACTGCATGATTTCACTCATATGCGGAATATAAAACTGAAAGCAAAGAAAAAAAAGAAATGAACAAACAAATAACCCATGGACACAATCAATAGTTTAATGTTTATTTGGGGACGACTGGGTTAGGGTGGGGAGAAAGGGGATGGGGTGGGAGAGGAGGGGGGAAGCTAAATATAAGGTGATGGAAAGAGAAGTCACATTAGGTGGTGAACTTATTATACATCAAGTTGACAATGCACTGTAGAATTGTATGCCTGAAACCTGTGTAATCCTTGCTAACAGATGTCACCCCAATAAGTCTAACAATAAAAATGAATTTAAAAAAAAATAAAATGCCACAAATAAAAGAAAAAAAAAACAACTGGACATCTTTGGGGGTTATTATTCAACTTATTACAATAATTAACAGTACTGTCAAATGTTAATTCTGAAGTTATCTAACATATTGATTCTCTTAGAAGACACAACAAAAGTAATCATAATAACATTTTGATACACAATTTAATCCTAATGATTTTTTTTTAATTTTGGAGGAAGAGTATATGGGTGTGTGTGTGTGCGTGTGTGTGTGTGTGTGTGTGTGTGTGTGTGTGTGTGAGTGAGACTGTCAGATTTCAAAGCATATTTTGCATTCTGCACTTTTAATACTAAAATACTAAAAAGACCTCCAAATTCAAATAACATATGTGGGGATCATGATGTGAACAGACCATCACACTCCTAGTCCTTGGTCTTTTGAGGAAAGGGGTACGCTTTTTGAGTAATTGTGGAGCACCAGCTGGTAGGATGTTTAGAATGATGTCTGTAATTGTTTTTGTTTCCATAAACATCTGGACTCTTCTAGTAGATCTGTATGTTAGACAATTTTAATTTTCTTTCGAGTCCTTGATAGAACTACTCATCTTATTTTGTAGTTTCTACTTGATTTTCTAGAGAAAATTTGAGATTATTTTAAATTTCAGTTCTAGATGATGTGACTCTCCCAAACATAGTAATGCTATAAGAAGAATTGAATTACATTTTCTGCATATTAACAATTTCACAGTATCTTATTGAACACAACAGGATTAATCATAGAAAAGTGGCATATACCATGGTTTGAGAAGTTTGATATTACAATGCCTATATTTTGGCATTTCACTTTATAATTAGTGGTAGATATTTTTTTTTCCAAGAAAAGATAGGAGTATATTCATCAGCTTTGTTTTTACATTTTAGTTTGTTCTTAAAAGGCATTACACAATTTTTTTAAATTTGAAAATATGTGCCAGAAGCAGCTTTATTTGATGTAGAAATCTTAATGGCACTTTTAAAGTTTCTCTTCAAAGCTCTCCAACTCAAAAGTGAGAAAAACTTTGAAGACTCTTTAGAGCCACATTTTAGATTCAGGTGTCTACAAACCATTTTAGATGGTGATAGGAATTGGCACATCAACAACAGCTAATATTATGGAGTGCTTTCCTGGATATATGCCTAGGACAGTGTGGACTCCCTCCACTGCCCCTGAAATCTGGTCTGTAAAGCTGGATCTTAACATACTTAGTGCCAATACAGAAAAGTGTGTATCAGGCTAGGGTGTATACAGGTGGCCTTAGTTGGTTAAACCTGTTCATCCAGGTACTGAAAGATTGATAACCACTATAGGGTTGCAGGATCCCCCATGGTTTGAGTGTAAATTGCAGCCTTATATTGTAGTATTCTACAGGTATTTCCTCAGTTAATCTCATGAAACCTATATGAGTTAGGCACTGTAGCTATTCCTATTTTACAAATGAGGACTCTGAGGTAGATAACATTTGTTTTAGTTAAATTGTTTTTGGTGACATTAATAAAAATTACATGGGTTCCAGTTGTACAATTCTACATTACATCTTCTATGTGTTGTATTATGTGTTCACCTGGAGTCAGTTCTCTTTCCAGCACCACATATTTGTGTTCCTGTCCCTTCTCCCCCACCCCTTTACCTCCATACCCCCAGGTAACTATGAAATTATTAACTGTGTCCATGAGTTTTCTTTCTTTGTTGCTTTCAATTTTATGTTAACTATCTAACTAAATTTCTCCATCCCTTTCCCTCATTTTACCCTCTCTCCCATCTCTCCTCCCATCTTAAAAAATTCTAACATTCTTTGTAATACTGGTTTGGTGGTGATGAATTTCTTTAGTTTTCTCTTATCTGAGAAGCTCTTTATCTGTCCTTTAATTTTGAATGCTAGCCTTGCTGGATACATTGTTCTTAGTTGTAGATCCTTGATTTACATCATGTTGAATATTTTCTGCTAATTTTTTCTGGCCTGTAAAGTTTTTGTTGAGAAATCAGCTGGGAGTTGAATGGGTGACCCTTTATAAATTATTACTTGCATCTCTCTTGCTGTTTTTAAATTTTTGTCTTTTTAATTTTTGCTGTTTTAATTATGATGAATCTTGGTGTGTTTATGTTTGAAATAATCTTGTTTGGGATTTTCTATGCTTCCCAGGCTTGAATGTCTATTTTCTTTACTAGATTAGGAAAATTTTTGTCATTATTTCCACAAAAAATTTCTTGACCCTTTGCTTTTTCTGTCTCTTTTTGTACACCTATTATTCAAATGTTTTTGCATTTAGTATTGTCCCAGAGAAATCTCAACCTATCTTAATTTTTTTGGATCCTCATCTCTATCTCTTTTTGTTGGGTATTTTCTGTTGGCTTTTCCTGCAAGTCACTGCTTTTGCATTCTAATTTATCTACTTTGGTGACTTTTATTCCATTCTTCATTTCTGAAAATGTAGTTTTAATCTCTGTCTTGTCCTTTATAGTGTTTGCTATCTCTCTGTTGAAATTATCAATCAGTTCTTTAAGTATTTTTATAATTGCTGCTTTGAGTTCTAGTTCTAGTGGATCCTCTGTCTCCATCTCTTCTTTTCCTTTCTTTTTGATCTCTCTTTCTCTGTTTACTCATGTTGGCAGCCTCTCTGGACCCTCGCTGCTGCTATTTCTTTGGTGCTTGCTTCTGATACTGGGTGGGCACAGGTCTGTGGGGAGGGATGTTTTTGGCTTTGTTTTTTCTTTCTTTCTTTTTTTTTCTGTGGCTCTGGGAGTGGTGCAGGGTATTTGGGCATTATTGTGCCTTTCTGTTCTCAGTTTGATCCATGCAGAGATTCTGCCCTGAGCCTTGGTATCAGTCTTGTATTCTGGTTTTTCAGCCCATCCTGGTTGTGAGTCAAGAAACACCCATGCAGCCTCCTCTCTCTTCTCTTTCTCATCCTGAGTGTTCATGCTTTAGCTCCTCACCACCTAGTTGCTCCCTGTTCTCTGGGAACTGGAGTGAAGTCTCACTGCTGTATATTGTGGACCAGTTTGCACCTCTTGGGGGCCAAGTGAGGTCTGATTGTGGTATGTGATGTCCTGCCTCAGGGCCTCCTTTCTTTTGTCCTATAGACTGAGTGAGGTCTGGAGCACTCTCCTGTCGTCTTTTCCCCCCTCCCTCCCCCAGCAGTAGAGTTCCAAGTGAAAACCTACACGTGCAGTGTCTCCTCAATTTCCCTTTTATTTCTCATTTGCTTAATCCTCTGTCCACCAGCAAGTACCTTAATGCTATGAGTGGGTTTCTTAACTGTGGTTGTGTATTGCGTAGATGGTCCTTGGTTGAGGTATAAGTGTTTTATTAGTTGTAATCTCCAGAGGATTTTTTCAGAAGTCCCATTCATGCCACCATTTTGTTGCATTCTTCTCAATAATAATTTTTCAATTCTCTTGATTGCCTTGACATTTTTTCTGTTCTTAGTTGAAGGTATTTTTTAAATGCATGGACTCTGGAGTATATCAAGGTTTAACTCCTAGGCTGAACACTTACTAGTTAAGTATTCACGAGCAAGTCACTTAATTTTATTTTGTTGTTTCAATTTTCTATAAAATAGAAAAAAGAAGTAATGCTTCTTTCAAAGGGTTATTATAAGAATACTTGAGATAGGGTCCATAATTATTTAGAAATACAAGGTCTGACAATTAATTTTGTGAACTCATCCTAAAAAAGTGCTACATACCTCATTGCTGACTATCACTACAGTCACCTCAAAGTTATGCACCAACACCAGCACCTAGTCCACCCTTCAAAGAAATTTTGAAACTGTTTTTCTAGAATGACCATCAGAACTCTCATTGTATGGCTCTTGATGTCCGGAATGTTATCAAAATATCTTTCTTTCAATATTTTTCATTATCTTCAGGTAAAGAAAAAAGTTATTGGGAGCCAGATCAGATGAGTAGGGAGGGTGATCCAATACACTTATTTGTTTATTGACTAAAAACTCTCTCACAGACAGTGTCATGTGAGCTGGTGCATTGTTGTGATGCTAAAGCCATGAATTGTTTGTGAAAAGTTCACATCATTTTTATTTAAGTTTTTCATGCAGGTTTTTCACTTCCACATAGTAAACTTGGTTGACCATTTGCTGAGTTGGTACAAATTGATAATGAATAATCCCTCTGATATAAAAAACATTTAGCAACATCCTTTTGACTCTTGATTTGGACTGATGGAACATTTTTTGGTAGTGGAGAATTTACTTTCATTTTACACTTTAATGCTTTGTTTCAGCATCATATTGGTATACCTATATTTCATCACCAGTGATACCATGGCCCAAAACATTGTCTTGCCTCTCCAAAAAGTCTTGGCAAACTTAATTCTCCTTTGTTTTTGTTCACCAGTGAGCTCCTTTGGGATCATTTTGCACAAACCTTTCTTATGCCAAGATTTTCAGTTAAAATTTTCCTGTTTCTCTATTGATGTTTACCAGGTCTCCTATACTTCTTACAGTCAGCCAACAATTTTGATGGACAATTTGATGAACCTTTGCAATGTTTTCATTAGTTTTGCTTTTTCCTGGCTTTCCTGACCTCTCTTTATCAGTGATGCTTTCTCTCTTCTCAGAAAAACATTTATTGTCCACACAGAGCCTCCAAAAAGTTAGCCATTATAGTCAGGTTCTCCCTACCCCCCTGAACTGCTGGTTCTTGCAGTCATTTCTCCTTTCCAGTCCCCTCAGCTTTTATGCACTGGTATTGGGTCAAATTATGAATGTATATGTCAGAGGGCAAGATACCGACTGGGGAGGAGACCCCTAAAACCTCTCCCAGACAACACAATTAAATTACCTTCCAGGAACCAAAAAAACAAAACAAAAACTGAAAACAACCCAAAAAACCTCTGAGTGGCACAGTGACAACTGAGTAGTCCATGCATTCCAAGACAACACCTGAAAGTTAGAGAGAGGGGGGCAAGAGTGAAAGCCAGAGTGGCAGAATGCTGGGAGACTGTGAGGGAGTTGGACCTTAAAGCAGCATGTTAGGGACAAAGCTTGGGAGCCAGCCTCTGAAACTCTTAAGTAGCAAGAAAGCTCAATGAAGACTCTAAATAGCCACAGGCTGAAATAAAGCCCCAGATACAGCACTTTGGTTCCTGGCAACTTTGCAGCCCACAACATGTGCACATGCAACTCTTCTGTTGGGTCACGGTTTCTGGCCCACGGTGGAGGTGCACCAGCCTACCTCATGCAGCCTGTGACTTTAGACCCATGGCTAGTGCATTCTGAGGGCCCTCACATGGTGTGTGTTTGCAGACTTGGCCCCAAGTCGCTATCATTGGAATACACCTGGGATAAAGCGCTGAAGAGGGAAAAGAATGAATTTGACAGCGTTCACCCCAAACAGAGAGAACAGCCTTGGCCTGCATCCCATCAACCTCCCTTGTCTCCCCCAGCTTCCCCAGCAACAAGCAGGATGTGGAGCCACTCCAGTGTGCATTTTCTTGGCCTCTCCCCTCTCCTACAGCCACCCCAATGAACTGGAGGAAGTAGAGGGATGGCAGATGGATGTGCTCCACCTCCAAAAGTGGATGAAGACCAGAAATAAGGCTTAAACATCTCCTCTCTCTCCCAAGACTTGCCCCCCAGTGCCACCTAGTGTCTGCTCTACAGCAAGACACCACAAAAATACTAATCAGAGAAGGAAAGAGAGCTCCTGGGCTCTGCTGAATATAAAGCCCTCATGCCAAAGAAGAAGTAAACAGCAGACAATATGAGTACCTTAGGATTTAAAGCTGCTCAGAATGAAGATGAAAAATCTCCAGAAAATGGTCTCATAGACCTAGAAATTCCTGAACAAAGTGACAGAGATTATAAAGTAACAATTCTAAAGTCTCTGAGAGAAATGAAAACATACTAGCAGAACCCTATAGCTGAGATGAATGATCTCAGAAAGAAAACTCATGAACAAGAAAAACAATTTAACAAAGAAATTTAAAACATAAAAAAGAATGAGATGGAACTTTAAGAGATAAATAATACAATAAAAGAAGTGAGAAATGAAATAACTGCCATAGAAAACAGGGCCAAATCAGGAGGAGGAAGAATTAGTGATATTGAAGATCAGAACATGGAAACATCTCAGAAAGAGGAAGATAGTGAATTTAGAACCAAAATGATTGAAAGAATTTTGCAAGCACATTCCAACTCCATGAGACAAAACAACATCAGGATAATAGGATTAGAAGAAGCAACAGAGCACTCTACAGGGAACATACTCAAACAATCAGTAGACAAGAACTTTCTAAACCTATGGAAAGATCTGGAATCCCAAATTCAAGAAGAAAATAGGTCCCCTAGATATCTGAACCCTAGCAGAACTTCTCCAAGACACCTGGTACTAAAGATGCAAAAACTAAAGACAAAGAGAGAATTCTCAAGGTAGCCAGCAGAAAAAGAACTATGAACTTCAGAGAAAAACCCAGGAGGCTGGCATCAGACTTTTCAGCAGACACTCTACAAGCCAGGAGGGAGTGGAATCCAATATTGAAAACTTTATAAGAGAGAAAATTTCAGCCAGGAATAAATTATCCAGAAAATTATCCTTCAGATATTAAGAAGGAATAAAGACCTTCTCAGATACACAGAAGCTGAAGGAATTTACCAGCAAAAGGCTGGCACTTCAAGAAAAACTGAAGGAGTCTCTTCAACCTGTAACAAAACATCAGGAAAAATACAGTAGAGTTGGGGCAACAAGAAACAAAAATAAAAGAAAACAAGAACAACAACAAAAATAGTAATGGCCACAGGAAATCCTCATATTGAGCATCACTTTAAATGTTAATGGACTGAACTCGCCAATGAAAAGACACAGAGTAGTAGACTCGATTAAAAACAAAATCCATTCATATGCTGTCTCCAAGAGGCACACCTCAGCCATAAAGACAAACACAGACTCAGAGTGAAAGGATGGGAAATAATACTCCAAGCAAATGGTAACCAGAGAAAAGCAAAAGTTGCCACACTGATATCTGATGAAATAAAATTCAGGTTAAAAAAGATAACAAAAGACAAAGATGGACATTACATAGTGATAAAAGGCACAATACAATAAAGAGACCACTCGACACTAATTAATATATTTCTCCCCAACTATTAAGCACCAAAATATACAAAGCAACTACTAACAGATTTGAAAGGAGAAACTGACAAAAGCACAATTATTGTGGGAGACTTAAACACCCACTTAATAGCAATGCACAGATTATCCAAACAGAAAATAAATGAGGAAATAACAGCTCTAAACAACAAATTACAGCAATTGGACATAATTGACATTTACAGGACACTTCATCCAGCAAAAAAAGATTATACATTCTTTTCTAGTGCACATGGAATATTCTCAAGAAGACACCACATACTGGGACATAAAAGTAACCTAAGCAAATTCAAGAAAACTTAAATCATATCAAGTGTATTCTCAGACCACAAAGCTTTGAAATTGGAGATAAACTGTAAAAGGAAAGCAGAAAAAAACCACATATACATGGAGATTAAACAACAGCTTATTAAAAAATAACTGGATAAAAGAACAAATAAAAGATGAGATTAAAAATGTATAGAAACTAATGACAATGAAAATACAACATATTAGAATTATTGAGAGACAATGAAAGCAGTACTAAAAGGGAGATTTATATCATTAGAGGCCTATCTTAAGAAACAAGAAAAATCACAAATAAACACCTTAACATCCCACCTTAAAGATCTAGAAAAAGACCAGACAAAACCCAAAGTTCAGCAGGAGAATAGAAATAAAAATTAAAGCAGAGCTAAATCAATTAGAGGACAGAAGGAAAATAGAAAAAAATAATATTATAAAGAGCTGATTCTTCAAGAAAGTCAACAAAATTGACAAAAGCCTGGCTAGACTAATTAAAGGACAAAAGGAAAAGACACAAATGTCCAAAATTAGAAATGAAAGGGGAAAAATTACCACTGATACCATAGAAATCCAAAGGATTATAAGAAAATATTATGAAGGACTTTACGCCACTAAATTTAACAACCTAGAAGAAATGGAATAGTTTCTAGAAACTTGTAGTCTACTTGAACTGATCCAAGAAGAACTGTATAATCTAAATAGACCAATCAATAAGAAACAGATTGAAATGACTATCCAAAATCTCCCTAGAGGCAAAAGCCCCAGATCAAGTGGTCTCACCAATGACTTCTACCAAGCATTCAAAGGAGAATTAAAACCTATCCTCCTCAGACTCTTCCAAAAAATTGAAGAGGAAGCCGTACTTCCTAACTCATTCTTTGAGTCCAAAATCACTCTAATACCAAAGACTGATAAAGCCAACACAAAAAATAAAACTATGGACCAATTTCTCTGATAAACACAGATGCAAAAATCGTAAACAAAATATTAGCAAATAGAATACAACAATTCATCAAAAAGATTATACATCATGATCAAGTGGGATTCATCCCAGGAGCACAAGGATGGTTCAACATATGAAAATCAATCAATGTGATATACCACAGAACCAAAATAGAAGATAAAGATCATATGGTCATATCAATTGATGCAGAAAAAGCATTCAACAAAATATAACATTGATTTATTATGAAAACACTGAATAAAATAGGTATAGAAGGAAAATATCTCATCATAATAAAGGCCATATATGACAAATCCTCAGCTAACATCATACCAAATGGGGAAAGGCAGAAGCCTATTCCCCTAAAATCAGGAACAAGGCAGGATGCCCCCTGTCACCACTGCTATTCAGTATAGTACTGGAAGTTCTAGCCACAGGAATCAGGCAAGATAAAATAATAAAAGGTATTCAAATTGGAAAAGGAGAGGTAAAATTGTCACTATTTGCAGATGACATGATCCTTTATGTAGAGAATTTCAAAGACTCCACTAGGAAACTATTAGAAACACTAAATGAATAGAGTAACATCACAAGATACAAAATCAATGTACAAAAATCAACAGCATTTCTATGAACAAACAATGAATCTTCAGAAAAAGAAAGGAAGGAATCAATTTCTTTTCCTATCACAACAAAAAGAATGAAATACCTGCAAATTAACTTAACAAAGAATGTGACAGATTTATACATAGAAAACTATAAGACACTTTTGAAAGAAATCAAAGCAGACACAAAAAATGGAAAGCTATTCCCTTTTTTATGAATAGGAAGGTTTAACATTGTTAAAATGGCCATTTTGCCCTAAGCAATCCACAGATTTAATGCAATGCCTATCAAAATTCCATAATCATTCTTTCTCAAAATAGATAAAAGAATCATCAGACTTATACGGAACCATAAAAGACCTCGAATTGCCAAAGCAATACTACATAAAAAGAGTAAGACTGGTGGTATTACACCCCCAGACTTCAATTTATATTATGAAGCATCAATAATCAATACATCTTGGTATTGACAGGAAAACAGATATATAGACCAATGGAATAGAACAGAAAACCCAGAAATAAATCCACAAATTTATGGACAAATAATTTTTTATAAAAGAGCAAATAATATGCAATGGAGAAAAGACAGCCTCTTCTGTAGGTGATGCTGAGAAAGGTGGAAAAACATGCAAAAGAATGAATGTGACCTGTAAACTCTCACCTTATACAAAAATTAAATAAAAATGGATTAAAGATCTTCATATAAGACCCAAAACAATAATCTCTATATAAGAAAACATAGGTACTAAACTTATAGACCTAGGGCTCAAGGAAGACTTTATGAACCTTACCTCAAAAGCAAGGTAAGTAAAAGGGAAAATAAATGGATGAAACTATATCAAACTAAAAAGCCTCTGCAGAGTAGAAGAAACCATCAACAAAGCAAAGACACAGCCAACTGAATTGAAGAAAATATTTGCAAACAGTGCATCTGATAAAGGTCTAATATATAAAATATATGAAGAACTAATATGACTTAACAACAAAAAGCAAACAACCCAATTAAAAAGTGGGCAGAGGAACTAAACAGACACTTCTCCCATCAAAAAATACAAATGGCCAGCAGACATATGAAAAAATGCTCCTCTTCATTAGCTATCAGGGAAATGCAAATTAAAACCATAATGAGATACCACCTCACACCTGTTAGAATGGCTATCATCAACAATATAATGAACAACAAGTGCTGGAGAAGATGTGGACATAAAGGAACTCTTGCACACTTCTGGTAGGAGTTCAAACTGGTAAAAGTATTGCAGGAAACTAGGCCTGGCAGAGAGAAGTAATCAGCTGAATACCAAAGACAGAAGAGAAAGGGATTCTTTTTACAGCCAGTGGAGCCACGGCAGACACAAAAGTCTAAAATAAGTGAGCTCATCGATTCCCTCTGGTACTGACCTTTTATAGGACTTACAGGCTTAAAGGAGCAACCATGTTGCCTTTTATTTGTGGTCCTAATGCATTGGTGGGTTTTACAGATAAAATGAATCAGCAGAATTATCTCTAGTTCCAGGCAGTGGGGGTAGGGTTATTACAGAAAAATGAGTCAGCAGCATCATCAGCTGAAATCAGATAATTCTGTATGGTTGGGCCTCCTCCTTTATTCCCCTCTTTGAGACCCCATATAATTTTCACTTTTGGGTCTCACCATATCTTTTCCTGGGTCACATACTGAGTTTGATTGTAAGTGCAAGTCCACTTGAGAGTACCTTCACATTCATCAAAGTGGTTGTTACCTTTTGTCCCACTCCAGTAACATGCATACACAAATTGCATTCTTCCTCCCCTTTTCCCAGAGTCCAAAGTTTAATCAGGAGGAGTCCCATGATGATTTTCTTAGAGCTTTGGCTGTCAGTTGACCAGCCAGCTCCTGGTTTGTGGCTATAGCTGGACATGTGTATCTCCACAGTGTAACATTGCAGGGGTCAGCATAGTCTTCTTCAATCAGCTGTGGTGGATCCAGGCAGGTATTACTTCCACTATGGCTGTGGTAGGCATAATCTGGATGATGACGCAAAGACCTTTCCACTTCAGCCTGAGGGGATCATATTTCAATCCTTGACCCAGACCTGGTCTCCTGGAGAGAAAAGATAAACAGGCACAAAAAGACTAACAAGGGTTCTTTCTATCACCCAAGTGGAGATATTTTCTGCTATTTTTCCTAAAGCTTCTAATTGCCTGTGTAACTCTGTCTTCCAGTTCTCTAGGG
This sequence comes from Lyroderma lyra, assembly GCA_004026885.1. NCBI lineage: Eukaryota > Metazoa > Chordata > Mammalia > Chiroptera > Megadermatidae > Lyroderma > Lyroderma lyra. The sequence continues at coordinate 88,240 of PVJL010004979.1, forward strand.
GTCTCTGGCAAATTGCAGAGGATTGGAGGGGGCCTGTCGTACATTATCTCTTAGGGAGAATATTCTGACCTCTTAGAAGGAGTACAGCTAATCTTGAACAAGACTAATGATAGGGCCTGTATCCACTTAAGTTTTGTCTCCTCACAGAACTTACTAATTCCTATCTTTAGGGTCCTTTCCATTTATGTTCTCTACCCTGACTGAGCTCTGAGGTCAATATACATGATGGTGTTTCCACCTGATATTTAAAAATTTGGCAGTCTCTCGCACCACCTCGGCCACAAAAGCTGGTCCATTGTCTGATCCAATCCAAAGTGGCGATTCAAACTGGGGAATGATTTCTCTCTGTAGCATTCTCACTACCCCTTGAACCTTTGTGGTTCTGGTAAAGAAGGCTTCTACCCACTCTGAGCACATGCAAACCAGAATTAGAAGATATCAATTTCCTCCACACTAGGGCATCTCAGTAAAATCTATTTGCATATCTTCGAAAGGGCCAACCCATAGGATGGGATTTCGGGTGGCAGGGACAGTCTCTGCCTTGCATTGTGCTGACTGCATGTCACATACCGTTGACTGACCATTTTAGCAAGAGTTGACAGAAGGGGAAGGTAGAAGTACCTTCCCAATAATTTCTCAGTCTTTTACTGCCCCAACCGGGTAGCCTTGTGCATTGTGAGGACAACTACTGGCCCAAGGAGATGAGGGATTATAATCTTCCCATCTGGCAGTTTCCTCCATCCTTCCCAAGCCTCTTTAGCTTTTTCCTGTTTCATCCATTTCTTTTCTCCCTCCAGAGTAAAACCTGGAGCCCATGGAATTAGAGGGATCATGGAGGCAGCGTGATATGGAAGAGTGTCAGCCTTCTTTGCCTTGGTGTCTGCCTTTGCAATTCCTTGTGCTTCAGTAGTCCCTGTCCTCTGATGCCCTCAGCAGTGGACAACTGCTACTCACTTAGGCTTCTATATAACCTCCAGTAGCTGCAAAATCTCACCTGGATATTTTGGATCCTTCCCTTATGTTGTCAAAAGTCCCTTTTCTCTGTAGATGGCCTCATGCACAAGGAGGGTGAGAAAAGCAAATTGTGAGTTTGTAAAGATGTTCACATTCCTTCTTTCACTCAACTCCAGGACCCAAGCCAGGGCTACTAGCACTGTCCACTGGGCAGACATTCCTTGGGGCAGGGGCTTTGCTTCAATTACCTCAGTCAAAGTCACCACTGCATATACTGCCTACCTTCTTCCCCTATAGTTGACAAAACTGCTTCCATCTAGAAAAAGCTCCAAATCTGGGTCTTCTAATCATTGGTCAAGTAGATTGGGTCGACTCAAATACATTGCCTTGATGATTTTCACATAGTGATGCTCAGGTTCCCCATCTTCTACTGGGAGTAGGGTGGCTGGGCCTAAGGACAACACAACCTCTATTATTAGTCTTGATTTTCATACAGCAGACCTTTTATTCATCAGCCAGTGGTACCCCTTGGTGTTTATAAGAACAAATACCACATGTGGCACTTGTATCCCTAAGTCCTGACCCAGAGTCAACCCATTGACCTCTTGCACCTCTTGTCTGTGGCTGCAAATGATCTCAGGCCATCTTTTTTAGACTCTGTAGAGTTGTTTGTAAAGGCAGTGAACTGGCTCCTCCCACAATGCCAAACTCTGGGTCAGCATCCCCACTGTTGTTCTGTATCTCCTTGACACATACAACACAAAGGGCTTAACTAAACCAGGGAGACCCAGTGCTGGGGTTGTTTGCAGTTCTAGCTTTGTGAATGCCTCTCACTGGTGAGATCCCCACTCTATCAGCTCCTTTTCTCCCCGTTTGTGGCCCCATAGAGCAGTTTGGCCAGAATTGCAAAGCTTGGGTTCCGTATACAACAAATTCCCACTGCTCCTAGGAACTCTCTAAACTGCCTTCTCATCTTTGGGACTGAGGTGTTTTGAATAACCTGTTTTCTTTCTAACCCGAGTCTTCTCTCCCCTTTCTGGAGGATGAACCCCAGGTACTTCACAAGCTTCTGGCAGAGCTGGGCCTTTTTCCTATAGACTTTATACCCACAGGTCTCCAAATGTAGAAATATATCTGTTCCTTTCACACAACCTTTAGAGTCTTGTGGCCTAGAAGTGGGTCATCCACATACTGAAGAAGGACACATCTGGTGGCCTGTGCTGGGAATTGAAGAAGATCTTGAGCAAGGGCCTCTCCAAAGATGATTGGCACATTTTAAAGTTGTGTCCAGGTGTGTTGTAGTTTTGCCCTTGTGGAAGGGTTTTTCCATTAGAAGAAAAACAGTTTGCAACCTTTGTGGTCCAGTACCATCTACTCCCAGGTCCCATAGCCACAAAAGCCAGGCAACCAGGGCTCACTGTCCTTCTGCTGAAATTGCTTACCCAACTCTACCAATTCAGCCTGAGTGTGTGGGCATTTTTTGTGTCACTATGGGGTAATTGTGAAACTGCAATTCTGGTTCTCTTTACTCCTTCAAAGAGTCTAACATGACAATGGGGTACCATCTGTCCAACCCTGACCACAAGTGCCAGTGCTCTTCCACCAGCAGTTATCTGGTCTCCTCCACAGCCTGCACCAGCATCAGGTCAAACTTGTTGCATGGCCACAGAGGCTAACTTCTCCATTTCCTGCTCTGTAAAATCCTCCACTCCTCTTCCCTGGGAACAGTGAGGGCCAGAACCTGCCCTGGCTTAGGCACCTGCAAGTTCAGCTGGCCTTCATTAGAAAAGGAGATAGTAGCATGTAATTTTCTGAACAAATCTCTCCTCAATAATGTGAGAGGGCAATCTGGCATATACAGGAACCAACGCATCACCTCATGGCCTCTGACAGTGCATTTCCATGGGAGGCAGAAAGATTGCAGTCCCAGGGCTCCAGTCATCCCAATCATGCCAGTCCCTTAGAAGGAGAGAGGTGCCACAGGGCTGGCAACCATGGAATGCTCAGCTCCAGCACCAACCAAAAGGTCTAGTTCTTGTCCCTCTATCTTTACGCAGACCATGGACTCATCAGGTCCCTCTAAGCCTGACCAAACCGAGCCAAAATTAGGAATGGAGCTATCATATGACCCAGCAATCTCCCTTCTAAGGATCTACCCAAAAACCTTGAAAACCTTAGTCCACAAAGACTTATGTAGCCCAATGTTCATTGCAGCACTGTTCACAGTGGCCAAAACATGAAAATGACCAAAGTGCCTTGTGACAGATGACTGGATAAAGAAGTTGAGGTACATATTGTCAGTCCCCAAAGGGTTAAAGCCAAGCCCGCTGTGAAGAATTACAGCCAGGGCCACTATAAAGGGTTAAAGTCAAGCCTGCCACCGAGGCTCGACTTTGATATGATCAGTCCATGTCTGGGGTTGAGGAATTCCTGGGGCTGATATTTACTGGGCATGTACTACCTTATGTAACCATGAAAACCCAAACAACTGCTACTGGGCAGATGCAGCAAGATGCCACTTTTGTTTGAATATGTATATATAGTCCCAGGTACGCAATAAAGTAGCTTACTTGCTGGCATGTTTATGGTCCCCCTATGTCAGCTCTGCATGTATTTTTTCAACTGGGTCTACTACCACTGAAACAAGCCCTGACTGGAAACATTGGCAATGACATTTGGTGTAGTCAGTGGGATGAGGTGATTACTACTCCCAGCGCTTCTGAGGGTTCCCAGGTGGAAGAAAGGTGGCCTCTCACCTCTCTATGGTACCCAGTGGTTACATATCTGGCCACATGGACAGCTCCGGAAGACTGAGATTAGTCCAACACCTGAGGATATCAAAAAGGCCCTGGAATATGGATCCGAACTTTCTGGTGGCATACTGGGAGGCAACCAGCTGGGTAGCCTGGTTGTTTCTGACAGTGGTGTGGCACACCAGCTGAGAGAAGCAAGAGCAAGCTCAACAGGTACACCAGTTGCAGCGCCGGGAGGAAATGCTGGAAGAGCACCTGGTGACTGCTGAACGTATGCTACAGAGCTTGGAGGAGTCTGTACAGTCTTCCAGGACAGGTAACCTGATATCTATATTGTAGGCTTACCCCTTAGTGCAACAGAAGGTCAAACTGGAGCAGGCAATGGGGCCAGGAGTCAGCCTCAGGGGGCTCCCCAGGCCGAGAAGCATATGACAATGACTACGTACTTGTGCTCCGAATTACGTGAATTGACAAAGTCAGTATGACAAAAGGCTGGGTTTATGATACCGGGCTGGCTACTGAGATTGTGGGACAAAGGGGTGAAAGGAACAGAGCTGTCCCCTGATGAAATGTCCCAATTGGCCTCCATTATGGTACTCCCTTCCTTGAGGTGAAGACTACAAAATATTGCCCATACTAACCATGATGCAGGGAATCATTTCCTGATTAATTGGTTAATGGCAGCAGCCTGAATGGTTTGGACAGATGCCAGTGAATTGCCTAAGACTGTGAGCAACTGGTCCATGTACTCGGACCTAGTGCAAATCATATGGTAGATGGGCATGTGACAAATGATGTTTTGGATATGCTACAATAGCCCTGATGAAGAAGTTTTCACCACTAGGATGAAGGACCTCATTCTAGCATCAGGACCCCCAGGAACTTTCGGGACTATGGCCAGTGCATAAAATAACAGCTGCCCTAGCTCAATTGGGGGATGTGGAAGTGAAGCAAAAGAAGAAAGGTGGCCAGATGAGGTCTCTACAGGGCCCCAAGGGGCCCACACCCAAAGGATTCCCAAAGAATAAAGGAGCTGGCATTCAACCTGCAGTGAGAATGAACTAACAGCAGATGGGGTTTGATCTATTAGCTGTGGGAGTAGCCACAGAGAAAACAGAGCATCAGCCTAAGGGAGTGCTGCTGGCTCTGTGGAAGCAGCTGAAACCTCAGCAGCAGTTTACTCCCCTGCCAGCTGTTACATTCCCAATTTGGGAGTTGAGACTGACTAATTTTTTACCCAGACTAGGGGTCTGGATGAGGTACCCAGCTGAGGGGGGACCTGGGGGACCAAAGGTCACATGTTGAACTTGTTATTTATGCCCCCCCCCATAATGTGCAGCGGGTACTAGCCCTTGTGGACACTGGAGCCAATAGCACTTCATTGTATGGAAATCTGGATCACTTTAGTGGTCCTACAGCCACCAGGGAGGGATATGGAGGCCAGATGATATGGGTCAAACAAGCAGTTGTGACCCTGAGCATAATTGTGATTGCCCTCACAAGACTATGAAGTCTATGTCTTCCCTATCACAGAATATATTCTAGGGGTGGATATGCTACAAGGATTGGCGGTCTTTATGACGATGGGAGAATCTTGCTTGTATATACAAATGGTAAAGACTATTGCTCGGGGGCATCCCCATCATGCCCCCTTGGTATCGCCCCAAGCTATCCATTTTATGCATACAAAACAATATCGGCTACCAGAAGGGCATCAAGAGATTGGTTGTACCATTCTCAAGCTTGAAGAAGCCCAGATAGTCCTCCTAACACACAGCCTTTACAATTCTCCTGTATGGCTAGTGAAAAAGCCTGACAGCTCCTGGTGAATGACTGTGGACTATCGGGAGCTGAAAAAAGTGATTGTCCCATTGCATGCAGCAATGCCCAATGTTATGGATCTTGTAGACAAACTCACACAAGAACTGGGAGAGTATCATTATGTTATGGATTTGGGAAATGCCTTTTTCTCCATAGATATAGTGCCAGAGAGTCAAAAGCAGTTTACCTTCACATGAGAAGTACGACAGTGGACTTTCCTGGTGCTTCCCCAGGGGTATCTGCACAGTCCTACCCTGTGCCATGAACTGGTAGTTCAGCACGTGGCCACCTGGTGGAAACCAGCAGGGGTGCATCTGTTCCATTATATTGATGATATAATGCTAACCTCTGATTCTCTTGCAGAGCTCGAGACTGCGGCCACCAATTTACAAGGAGTCCTCAAAACTTGGGGGTGGGCCATCAATTAAAACAACGTCCAAGGGCTTGGGTTGTCTGTCAAATACTTGGGAGTTGTCTGGTCTGGTAAGACTAAGGTTATGCCGGAGGCAGTCATAGATAAAATACAAGCATACCCCCAGCCGACAACAATGATGCAATTGCAGACCTATTTGGGTTTGTTGGGTTATTGGATGGTGTTTATTCCTCATTTAACCACTTTAACTCATCCCTTACATTGCCTGATAGGGCAAGGGGCTACTTGGGATTGGACCCAGAGATAGAACAGTCATTTTGAGCCACCAAGCAGGCAGTGGCTCAAGCCCAAACACTACAGGTGGTTGATACCACCCTACCATTCATTTTAATGGTGCCAGTGAATGATGATGGGTTTGGGTGGAGCTTGTGGCAGAAACATGGGACTCATAAAATACCCATTGGTTTTTGGTCTCAATTATGAAAATGGAGGAAAACCCACTATTCCCTTATAGAGAAACAGCTAGTTGCTATTTATGTTGCCTTTTTGGCCTGTGAGGCCATAACAGGTTTTAATCTTGTAACCATTCAATCAAGGTATCCAGTAGAGAGCTGGTTGTGGTCTTGGTTATGGACACCGTGGACAGGGGTAACCCAAACCCCTACCTTGACCAAATGGAGGGGGTACTATTTGGAACAGAGGTCCCAATTCTCATCCAGCCATTTATCAGATCAATTGCATGCCTTGCTAAGACATAAAGAATTTCAAATAGAGGAGCCATCCCCACCACCGATGAAAACTAAAATGTCTATGTCTAGTCCCTACTTAGAGGGGCAGACGCCTATTTCAGCAGATGCCTGGTATACAGATGGTCCCTGCCGAGGGCAACTGCCTACATGAGGGGCTGTGGCAATACAGACCTCTACAGATGAGTTCTGGTATAAGACAGGGACTGGACAATCCAGTCAATGGGCTGAATTGAGGGCTATATGACTAATGCTGATGAATGAATCAGGCCCCATACACATCTGTATGGACAGTTGGGCAATATACAAAGGTTTAACACTCTAGCTTCCCCCACTAAGCAGCCCCAGATGGCTGATAGGGTGCTGTCCTTTGTGGGGGAAGGATCTTTGGCAGGACTTGTATAAATGGGACCTCCAGAAAGGGTCCACCATTTACCATGTTCCAGGACATAATCCTTTAAAGGTGCCTGGAAATGATGCTGCTGATGCTCTTGCTCAAGTGAAGGCAAACCAGGAAAAGCCAGGTCCCTGGCTACATCACAAGTGGGGACATGTTGGAGCCTGAACCATGAAACAGGTAGCTCATCGATGGGGTATGTCCCTGACCTGGGCACAATGTCAAAAGGCTGTGCAAGTGTGTCAAGCTTGTGCAAAACAGCACCCACACCAGCACTGCCCCCTATGAAAACCAGGTATTGTGCCAAGGGGTGGGAAGCCCTCCCTTTCAGGAGTGGCAACTGGACTATATCAGGTCTTTGCCAACAGATCATGGTTGTCAATATGCCTTTACAGCAGTGGATATAAGAACTGGATTAGGATTTTTCTGGCCTATGGCTGTGGCCACCCAAGTACGTACCCTTGCTGCACTTGATCAGCTGAGTGCTGCCTATGGGACTCGTATGGTAATTAGCACTGACCGGGGCATGCACTTTACTGGATACAAAGTGCAGGCTTGGGCTCATCAGAATGATGTTGATTGGCAGCTGCATGTACCTTACCAACCTCCAGCTGCAGGTATGATAGAATGATATAATGGTTTGTTAAAGGAAAAATTAAAGGTCCTGGGCCCCAGTCTAAACAAATGGAGAACTAATCTGCCCACTACAGTCAGGCTACTGAATGAACAACCCAGACATACTGGTTTGTCCCCATTAGACAAAATTTTTCAAGGGTCACCCTGTTTATGAAAATATGTCCTAACCTTGGTGACCCACACCTGGAGCCACAGGTATATAATGGGTCTTTACTTCTCCCTGCTCCTGACTCATTGGCACCAGGGAAACAAGCTTCATGGTCATGGCCTTGGACCACCCAGGCCTCCCATGAATTTTGGCTGGCCCTAATAGAACCTTGGGGTGCTGGGCTCAAGGAAGGATTGATCTTAAATCCATGGTTGGGGCACTGGTCCCTCTCTGTGCAGGTGATCCTGCCAGAGAGGGCCAGAGGACTTTTACTAAAGGGAACATTTGTCTTTGCCCTCTGGACTCTTCCTTTCTATTCTATCACCCATTAGAGACACCTTGGCCCCAAACTCTAGGGAAACTAATCTGGTATCATAGGCCAGGGACAAAGTCCTTACCACCTACCTTGTTATCACAAGATGGACACAATTCCTGTATTTTACCTGAGGGTAAATATATTCCTTTATTGGTGTCACTATCTGCTTTGCCCTACCACCCAGGCTAATGGCAGGCAATAATACTTTTGCTCAGGTGCATAATGTTTCCCACTGATGGATCTGCACGAAAATACCAGTGAAGGCAGCTGAGGGACTTCTGTGGTGGATTCACCCAGCTTTCCTAAACAACTAGACATGGTTACATACATGAAACAGCACCGCTGAATGGAACCAATGTTGCCAGGCAATGAACAGTTTGCTCCACAAGGACCATAATAACCAATCCCCTCTGCTTGGTTATGCAATGACTAATGGGTGGGGTTGGGTGGTGGGGGAACATGTGGAACTACAGGAACAAGTCTCGTGATGTATAGAACAACATCGCTCAGCTGCTAATTGCATTGCTGGTTGGGTGCCCCCTCACACTTGGTGGAATGGAGCCAGATATGCTGGCATTCATCCCACAGATATTCTTCCAACTGGATACCTCTGGATTTATGGACGCTCTGGATGGCCTTATTTATCTGCAAATTGGACTGGCCAATGTACATGGGGTCAATCTTACATTGCTCGTTAAATACTGGCAACCCTTCCCCAACTGCTTACTAATTGTGATGCCATATATCATCACTGGCATTAACAAACATGGAGCCACTTGGTGGTTCTACCCTTTTGCTCTGGCCCTGCCTGGAGCCACAGTCATAAAGGTAGAATTACAAGTCAAAGCTTTAGCAGTGCACTCAGCGCAAGCCCTGAATGCTACTAAACAGGCCTTAAGCCTGTTATTAGATGAAACAGCACAAATACATAAAGTTGTGCTGCAAAATCAGATGGCTTCAGATTTATTGACAACCTCCCACAGTAACACCTATGCTATTTTACATGTGGAATGTTACGTATATATCCCAGATCATGCTGAGCATATTCAGACAGCCTTGGCTGAGATGAACACAGAGGTACAAGCCATTGCCTCCTCCATGGAAGACCCATTAACCTCTTGGTGAAACTCCTTAGGATCCACCTGGTGGTGGATATTAATGATCCTAGTGATTTTTTCTAGCAGTCTGGTAGTCTTTTGCTATGTTCTATATTGTTGCTGTGGGCTATGGGCTCAAGGATATGCATTATGGACAAAGTCCCATTTGGCAGCCCCGTAGAGATGGAATGTTAGTAGTCCCCAAAGGGTTAAAGTTGAACCTGCTGTAAAGAGTTACAGCCAGACCCACTGTAAAGGGTTAAAGCCAGGCCCAACGCCCATGCTTGACCTTGGTATAATCAGTGCATGTCTGGGGTTGAGGAATGTCTGGGGTTGAGGAACGCCTGGGGCTGACATTTACTGCACATGTACTGCTTTGTGTAACCATGAAAACCCTAACAACTGCTACTGGGCAGATGCAGCAAGTTGTCACTTTTGCTTGAATACGTATATATAGCCTCAGGTGTGCAATAAAGTACCTTGCTTACTGGCATGTTTATGATCCTCCAATGTCAGCTCTGCATGTACTTTTTCAACTGGGTGTACCGCTGCCAAAACCTGCCCCGCCTGAAAACTTTGGCAATGACAATATACACAAAGAAATATTACTCAGGTATAAGAAAAGATGAAATACTGCCCTTTACAACAAAATTGATGGACCTAAAGATCATCATGCTAAACAAAATAAGCCAGACAGAAAAAAACCACAAATTGTATGACTTCATTTATATGCGGAATGTAAAATTGAAAGCAACAAACAAATAAACAAAAAACCCATGGACACAATCTATAATTTAATGTTTATTTGGAGACAAGTGGGGAGGGGAAAGGAGAAGAGGAAGTAGAGGAGGGAGGGGGAGCTAAATATATGGCGATGGAAAGAGAACTCACACTGGGTGGTGAACTTATTGTACAACAAATTGATGATGCACTGTAGAACTGTACACCTGGAACTTATGTAATCCTTGCTAACCAATGTCACCCCAATAAGTCTAACAATAGAAAAATAATAATTAAACAAAGGTATGCCTGAAACCTATGTAATTCTTGCTGACAGATGTCACCCCAATAAGTCTAACTAAAAATAAATTTGAAAATAATAAAAAAAGGAATGTACATATCTATAATCTAGTAGAGATGAACTGTATAGTTAATCTCAGTCATACTGAACTTAAATTTAACCTAAGATTTTTATAATTTGATTTGACTGTCAAAGTTCTAATTCACCAATAATTTCATTTGCATTATATAATTGGCTCAGGTATGAAAAGTTACTTTGTTATAGAAATGTGGGATTGTAGTTTAAAAGTGTTTATCAAGATAGACTTTTTAAATACCTATTACTTTAAGGCAGGACTGAAAGTGTTCAAAAAATAAAAAAAAGAAAAACATTTAATCCATTTGTATACTGCTGTTTTCTTCATTGAATTATTCCCATTAATTTTGACTAATATATCTCTGATTTCACTTTCACTCCTGCAAAGTTTAACAAAAAATTTAATGCTTGTTCATTGTTCTACTTTAAGTTCTGACATTCTCAAAATGGCACACAAAAAAACTCTACCACAATAATGAACACCACTCAGTGAGACACCACCACAGGTCAACACAAACACAGCTGTGAGATACAGACATAACAAAATTATAAAACCTTATGAACTTGTGTGTACAGTGTTTCCAATGTAAGCACATGGTGGCAAGTTCACAAATTTAATTACTAGACTTAATGTATGGCACAAACTAACTGTCAGTTTTCAATTGTATTATATTTGTCACTTCATTGTTTGTATTATAGTATTTTGTATGTGATTCCCTCTCTCATGATAAAGTAATTTGTTTGAAAAAAACAGATTCTGCCTTATTCATGCTGAATTCTAGGAATATTTAGGATATGATAAGCCCTCAATATTTATTCAATTTATGATTTGTTTATGTATTTATATTACAAAACACAGTTTTTGTCCATATTAAAATTTTATTATTGGAAATGTTCCAATTTATCTTTATTTCATAAAGAAACCAACTTAAAGAATGTGGTGCCAATTAGAGTAAATAGCACTGTGCTGTGTATTGATGGCTTGTATGAACAGATTCTGTAGGAGAAGGAATTTGTTATCTAATGATGTGCTTTTATTGACTCTTGGCATTGCTGGAGAGACTCTCATTAATTATATCCAAAAAACATCATTTTTTAGCTGTTATTTTATTTATTTATATGGAACTTTTGTTTCAGAATTTTTGCTAAACTAAAGAAAATAAGATTTGAGAGAAACTGTAAAATAGTTAAGCCCTTGTTAAAAAGCTTGATACTAGAGTTAGAAAACTGGGAAATAATTAGGTATACAGATTGCTACATCTGAATGCAATATGTTAAAAAAGCTCATGCAAATTAATGAGTTAATCAAGCTACTATCAGTTATATTCTAAGGTCAACAGACAGGTTAAAAAGTGTTTTGAGCATTTGAAAGGAATCAAATCTAATGCTAATCTGTATCAAAGAAAAGATTAAAATAATTGGTTCAATTAAATCTTAGTATGAGGACTTTGAAATATCTAATTTACTATGCATATTGGAATAAGATCAAAATGAGCTAATTTATTTGGTGGTGTTTTGAAAAATGTTATTTTAATCTTTATATGTAGAGCATTAGTAACAGTAGTAGTAAAAGAAATCAGCCTATAAATCCTAACAATAATAGAGTTTATATTAGGGACAAACTCATCACGATTAACTGAATGACTTAAAGTAAGTTATTATAACCTGTTATTCTGTGACCAATTGCACTTATAATAACAATAGTTTTTTTTTAATATTTAATATGTGCTAGTTCCTTTGCATGATGTATCCCATTTAATATTCACTGCATTTCAAAGAATTCTGATTTCCATTGTATAGGCAAAGACCTGAAGGTTAAGAGAGGTTAATGGCTTGCTCTAGATCACACAGCTCATAAGACGTCTGTATTCTTTAGATTTTCAAACCCATCTCTAGTTGATTATAGAATCCTACTCTTGACTTTAAATCATATAATATCCTATTTATCATACTGTCCTCCACAGAGATTTCTATTTCCTTGAACTATGTGGAGTGGATTCTTGGCCCTCTATATTTTTGTGCATTCCCCTCATTTTTAGTATTTTACAATTTAAGTGTCTAGAGGAATCAAAGTGATCAGAAATATTTGACATTTTTAAATGCATTATAAGGCAGGGTGATATGGATTTTCCAAAAGTCAATTATAATGGTAATGTCACACTTGAGTGTTGTGAAAACCAACAATATTATGCTATCACAATAACTGATTCTCAATGGTTGATAAAAAAGCAACATTTTATGTACTGTGACACCTGAATGCCATCAGTTTATTCCCTGAAAATAAACATTTCATCTTAGAAAAAAATCAATGTTATGCCATATTTGTTATTTTTCATAGAGCACAGATACCTAATTTTAGTACATAAAGGGATATCAAAGATCATGAATAATCTTGTTAATTTTAAAGATGGGGCCCAGAAAAGTTGTAACATGTCTAATAGCATATAAATTTCACAACAGTATATATATGTGCACCTGCATCAAACAAGCATCGTTATGGTTACACTATGACTTTTATTCATTCACATACTCCTTTTTTCCCTGGTTTTATAAATACTTATCACTGGTTAAGTGTCATGCACTGTATAAAGTATTGAAAAGTCACTGTCTCATTTCTTAAAAGCTTAGAGTCCAGGAAATAGATACAAGAAAAAAGGCAATATCAAATCTGGGTAATAAGTGGTAAGCAAGAAAGTGTAGGATAGTTGGAGAGAATATTAGAGCAGCATCTCACCCACCTAGAGGAGATGATATCAAAGCCAGATTTAAAGAATAAGTGGAGGGTAGCCAGAAAGTGACAACAGCAAATCCATGTGCATCAATTTCTAGTGATATAAACTGACTCAAAGGAGAGAGAGAGAAAAAAATCATGCCATTCTATAACCTTGGGAGATGTGCAAAAATAATTGTTTGTCTGCTGAGAATGTGGACTTTGGTAAAAAGATATATTTTCAAAGGGACACTAGAAGTTACATCACTAATTTTGAGATGGCAGTGAGGAATCCACATGAAAAAACTTGGAGGATTTAGGCTCATACGTTCAGTATGTAGGTAGCTCTCATAAAGGAGATGTTTTCTGCCAGAAGAGCTCATTCAGAACCGGGGTAAAGCATTCTAAAATTAATGGATAGAATAAGTCTCTTGGGTGAGTGTGAATATTCAGGATTCACAGACCTTAAAAGTGAGAGTGAGACTCTTGTAAAAGAGTGTGTAAGCTTTCTTAACTAGTAGCTATTATCCCATTGGTTTATATTTCTTATGTTGAATATGCTGCTTATTTGCACATTTACTCAACCCACAGGTACATTGTCTTCCCCCAAGAGGCTTATTCTTACCAACTGCATCTTCTCAATTTTTTTCCCTATGACTTTTGATTTAGTTTAGTAAAAAAGTAATATTGTCAGAAGATTATAAGATGAAAATAGAAAGACTTTGGAGTATTTTTCTCCTACTCTTACTCAGCTTTGGCACTTGTGTGTATTTCTCTGTTGAACAGCATCTGCTGGACAAAACTCACTTTACATCTCTGGTCTCCAAAAATATTACAGCTGACCTTTGATCAATATGGGTTTAAACTTCATGGGTTTACTTATATGTGGATTACTTTCAACAAATATACAGATGGTCATCCATCTCCCCAGGTTTCACATCCATGGATTTAATTTACTCAGATTAAAAACAGCTTTTTAAATGGCAGTGTAAGAATTCACAAATGTGAAGGGGTGACTTCATTCTTTGTTCTACATCATTTTATATAAAAAAATGTGAACATCCACAAATTTTAGTATTCATGGGCAACCTGAAACCAATCCTCTGAGTATACTGAGAAACAACTTTAGTTATATTTTGGGAAAGCCAAAAGTTATATGTGAACATTGATGGCACAGATGTCAGTCCTCCTCACCCTTAAACCCCACACTACTTAAGAATCAACTGTATTTCTTCCCACTACCCCATCAACCTCAGACTGGCAATGATTTCCTGGGGTTGTTGTACCTGGTGTCTTTACATCCATTGTTTTCCCCTTAACCCTGCTCATATCTCTGTAGTTAGCTTTTTTATAATATTATTTAGTTTTTTCCATTACAGTTGACATTCAATATTACTTTAAGTTAGTTTAAGGTATACAACATAGTAATTAGACATTTATATAATTTAAGAAGTGATCCCTTCAATTAGTCTAGTACTACTTGGCACTATACATTATTTTTGCAACATTGTTGACTGTATTATCTATTACGTATCTTACATCCCCATGACTATTTTGTAACTACCAATTAGTATTTCTTAATCCCTTCATCTTTTTTTACCCAGCTTCCCAAACCTCCTACCCACTGACAACCATCAATATGTTCTCTGCATCTATGAGTCTATTTCCATTTTCTTTGTTCATTTATTTTGTTCTTTAGATTCTACATACAAGTGAGATTATATAATACTTGTCTTTCTCAGTCTGATATTCATTTTGTTACAAATGGTAAGATTTAATCATTTTATGGCTGAATCATATTTCATTGTATGTATGTATCACTTCTTCTTTATCCAATTGTCAATTGAAGGGCACTAGGTTTCTTCCATATCTCGGCTATTGTAAATAGTGCTGCAGTAAACAGAAGGATGCATATATATTTTTCAATTAACATTTTTATTTCTTTGGAAAAATACTCAGAAGTAAAATAGCTGGGTCATAAGATAATTTTAATTTCAATTTTATGAGAAAGCTCTACACTATTTTAAATAGTGGCTGCACCAATTTACAATCCTACCAAAAGTATATGAGGATTCCCTTTTCTCTGCATCCTTTTTAACACTTGTTTGTTGATTTATTGATGATAGCCATCATGACATGTGAGGTGATATATTCTTGTGGTTTTAATTAGCATTTCTCTGATGATTAGTGACATTGAGCATCCTTTCATATGTTTATTGGATATCTATATGTCCTCTTTGGAGAAATGTCTATTCAGAATTTCTGGCCATTTTTTTAAAATAAAAAATTGTGTATTTATTTTTTTATTATTAAATTTATTAGGGTGACATTTATCAGTAAAAATTACATAGATACCAGGTGCACAACTTCACATTACATTCTCTTTTCTCTCACAGCCTTTAGAATAGCTGCTTTAAATTCTCCATCACTTAAATGAGACTCTTCCAATTGTAACAGGCTATCTTCTGGGTAAATTTCATGTTCTTTCTGAGGAGTTTTAGTTTTTAAGAAATTCATCCTGTCCACTGGGTTCTTCCTCTTTGACATGAGGGCTTTATGTTCAGTGCCCAGATTATTGCTTTTGTGGTGTCTTGCTGTAGGGAAGACACTAGGTGGCACTGGGGGTCAAGTTTTGGGGGAGAGGGGGCTGTTTGTTTCTTGTTTCTGATCTCCTATTGCGTTTGGAGGCTATGCGCATATATCCTGGGGAGAGGCCAACAAAAGGTTTTCCAAAGGCGGCTCTTCCTTCTGCCCTTTGCTGGGGAAGCTGTTTCAAACTCTTTGCTGGGGCTTGTTTTTGTTAGCTGGGGCGAATGCTATCAAATCAGTCTTTCTTCCCAGCCCTGATTCAGTACCTGGCTGTCTAAGGGCTCACACTGCTTTCAGAACCCTGGGTGCACAAGGAAGTGTCCGCTCCATAAGTCCAAAGCTGTGGGCCTGGCCTGAGACAGCAGGGTCGCCTTTGCAGCAGGCTGGGAACAGGAACTGCAGCCCTGTGTAGGTCTCCAGGGGGCTTAGAGCTGGGGTGTCATCTTTGCAGTTCAGAGTCCTCACTCAGCCCTTCTACCACTCAAAAGTTCCAGAGGCTGACTCCCAAACTCCTTCTGTCCCCAGCTCCCCAGTCTCTCTCCCCTCCCCCAAACTGCGCAGCTCCGAATAGTCAGCAGGGATTGCATCCCGCATGGTCCATCTCTGCTCCCTTCCCTCTCCCCGACTCGCCCCCTTCTTGCCAGCCTTCAGATGTTTATTTGTGATTTGTGGATTTCTCAACAGCTGGTTTGTCACTCAGGGTCCTCTTTCTTGGCTCCTGGATGGCCGATCAATTGTGTTTTCTGGAAGAGGCTTTAGGGACCTCCTCTCCAGTCACCATCTTGTCTTTCATCTCCACATTACATTCTCTATGCATCGCATTATGTGTTCTCTTTCCACCACCATATATTCATGTCCCTATCCCTTCTCCCTCATGCTCTTCCCCCTTCCCCTCAGATACCTGCTAAATTATTGACTGTGTCTATAAGTTTTTTTGTTGTTATTGTTGTTGTTTTCAATTTTATCTTCTACATATGAGTGGAATCATGTAGTTATTGATTTTTTTCTGTCTTATTTCACTTAGAATGATAATCTGCCCATTTTTTAGTTGAGTTTTTGTTTTTCGTTTTATTTTTATTTTCATTGTTTCTTTATTCTGTTCTTTAGATTCCACATATAAGAAAGATCATATGGTATTTGTCTTTCTCAGTCTGACTAATTTTACTTAGCATGATATCTTTTAGTTCTATTCATGTTGTTGCAAAAGATAGGATTTTATTCTTCATTATGGCTGATTAATACTCCATTGTGAAAATGTACAAAGCTTCTTTATCCAATCATTTATTGATAAAAATTTAGGTTGTTTCCATATCTTGACTATTGTAAATAATGCTACAATAAACATAGGGGTGCACACACTTTATTTCAAATTTGTGTTTTGGGTTTCTTTAGATAAATACTCAGGAGTGGGCTTGCTGAATCATGAGGCATTTTCATTTTTAATTTTTTGAGGAACCTCCTTACTTTTTTCAATAGTTGTTGGATGAATTTGCAGTCCCACAAGTAGTATAAAAAGATTCCCTTTTCTCCACATTCTCACCAACATTTGTTGTTGGTTGTTTTATTGATGAGAGCCATTCTGACAGGAGTGAGGTGACATCTCATTATGGTTTTGATATGCATTTTTCTGATGATTAGTTGAACATTTTTCATATGTCTAATGGCCATCTGTGTGTCCTCTTTGGAGAAATTCTATTCAGGTCTTCTAGCCATATTTAAAATGGATTGCTTTTTGTTAGTTTTTTCATTTGTTTGTTGGTTTTGTTGTTTATGTAGGTAGTTCTTGAAGTCTTTATTTTTCTGCCAAAACTCTGTTGAATTCAGTGACTCAACAGTGTCCACTCTGCTTTCTTATTTATTTTGAGAAGTGAAAATATGTTCTGAGGACAATATACACAATGTTTTTTTAAGTTTTTAAGAAATGCAATTATTTTTTATTTGGCTGGAAGAAGAGATAAACAGACTGAGTCTCTATTCCCAGATGCTGTAACAGATGTAAGTGTTAATTTTTGTAACAATAGCATGCTGTGCATTGTACCTATTTTATAGATTATTATAAATCTGAAGAAAATTGAGAATCTTGTTTAGTATCATGCATACTTAGTAAAAAGTAGGGCCTGGTTTTAAATTGGTTCTACATGAGCTGTTCCCACTTAATTCACAGTTTTACTCTGTGACTTAAAATATTCTTGTTATTTTTCTGTTTCCATTTTATGTAACTACCTATGGCTAGATGATTCATTGTAACCTCAAGATAAAAATTTCTCTACTGCTCTTGCTTTCAATTTTTTTTTCTCTGCTCCAAAGTTCCAGCTCAGCAAGTGTTGCAGGTTTCTACCTGTCTATTCTAGAAGTGTAAAAGCTAAGAGGCATATTTATTATCACACCTCTTTGTTGTCAAGACCTCAAAGTGTGTCATAACAAATTAAGTGTAGCCTTCAACTGTAGCTGCTGTCCCAGATGAAGCAAAAAACCCTTTATTTCTCCTCATACTGTCTCTTTATATGATTTGTTATAATGTGCAAATTCCTAGATATTAAAAAGATTCTTGCCCACTGCCTTTTTAATCTTTCCCACTTCAAACATAATCAACAGTGGATATTTTTCCCCCTTTTATAGCCATGTTCTTTTCAACTTACAACCAATTAGAAAATGTAGAGTTGGTCTAGTGTACCACGTAATGTAAAACAGGTTTGAGGAAGAGGCCAAGATGATGGAAACTAATTATGTGTAATGTCTTGTTCTTTCCTCTAAATAGATAATTAAATTTGAATCACTATAAAACATATATTTCCTGAATCATTTTTAGTTTTAGCTTTTTTACTCTTTATTCTATTTTACATCCATTTATATTCTTGTTTCTTAAAGATATTTTCTATAAATACTTTTCTTTCCAGCTTTACATCTCATGTGGAATTCTAAGCACTGAGGTTTTTGTTCCTAAGATTATCCTCTACTTTTATTATTGTTTTGTCTGCACTTTAAGTCTCTCTCTCTCTCTTTTTTTCTTGTTAATATTGGTATAATTTTCACTAAATAAGTTAAAACATTATTATTATTAATTACTACTATTATTATTATATTAAAACAATATATCTCAAACAGGGATCCCCCAGGAATGCTGAGTAAATTTTTCAGGCATCTAAAAGTTCTTTAAAATTTTAAAATTTGGGCTTTTATTTTTATTATGGTAAAAAAAACAACCTTAAAATTATCTAGGATCATCTGGATGTATAAACTAAGACTTCTTGATTTGAGTACTTGCTTTAGCACTTAACTTCATTAATTCATTATAAACAAATAACAGATTCTCATTCCAGTAATGTCAAAAGTATTTGTATTAGACTCAGTCTCCTGCTGGTAACAATGATAAACTCTGAACAAACTATACCATAGAAAGCATTTGAAAGCATTGTAAAGAAACCCAAAATAAAATATAAAGACATGCAATCCTTGGAAAGAAGGAAACACACAAGTGAATTTGTTTACCTGCAAGGCCTTTCCAGTCTGCAGTAGCTGAAAAATAAAATTAAAAAAAGTAGTAGTCCCTTTAGGTAAAAGAGACTGAGGTTAAAGTTAGGGCCTACAAATTAGCTAGAAATTAAAGGGGGGAAAACCTAGAAAGGGGATATCCTAAACTGTACATGTGCAATGTGATATTGCAGGAAATTAAGAAGAAATTAGCAGCTGAGAGTTTAAAGATCTAAACATCCTGAGCCTGGGATGATAGAGATTAGACTTCAGGTCCTGTCAAATTAGAAGGACAGGATAATAATTTAAAAAGAAAGAAACAACAAACAAAAAACTATGCCTAATCAAAGTATACTTAAATCATTGAAAACCAAAAAGAAAGATTAACTCATAAAAGAAATATGGGAAAAAAATGCACATTATATTCAGGGGAACAATAATAAGAGGGTTAACTGACTCCTCATTACAAATGATGAAAGCCATATTAAAATAAGATTTTATAGTGTAAAAGTAAATAAAACAGAAATTGTTGATATAGAATTCAATGCCAAGAAAAAGTATTCATCAAGAGAAAGGCAATAAGAAAAAGATTTTCCCCAGGAGTTCCCTGATGGTGTAGTGGCTTAAGGCTTCAGCCTTGGTGCTGTCAATGCTGCAGCCTGGGTTCAATTCCCAGCCAGGGAGCTACCCACATACAAAAAACAAAACAAAAATAAAAATAAAAATAAAAAAAATTAAAAAAGATTTTCAAACAAATAAATCCTGAGGAAATTTGTTGTCAATGTTACTGTTCATCTCAAATGGTCCACTTGCCTTCATGTACTCAAGCCAAATAAAATGTGAGCAGAAGATTGCAGTAGAAAAAGTAAAGATTTTATTTTAAAAATTGGCATTAATCCCAGAGACACAGGTGAGCTAGTGTTCTCTAAAATCTTGCTCCCCAGTTGCTCTAGTAGCTAGGTTATAGTAAGGAAATATTATTAATCACAGTTTCTTTTTTTTTTTAAATTCATTTTTGTTGTTAGACTTATTGGGGTGACATCTGTTAGCAAGGATTTCAGGCATACAATTCTACAGTGCATTGTCAACTTGATGTATAATAAGTTCACCACCTAATGTGACTTCTCTTTCCATCACCTTATATTTAGCTTCCCCCCTCCTCTCCCACCCCCTTCCCTTTCTCCCCTCCCTAACCCACTCATCCCCAAATAAACATTAAACTATTGATTGTGTCCATGGGTTATTTGTTTGTTCATTTCTTCTTTTCTTTGCTATCAGTTTTATATTCTGCATATGAGTGAAGTTTCTATGAAAGTTAAGGCCATGGTCTCTGATTGTATGGGGCTAAAATGGAACAATTGATCATGGCTTCAGGTGCTAGTGTCAGTCATGTCATTGTTCTTTCTAGTTTACAAGTATGTGGTCCATGGGGCCATTTTGCTTTCATGAATCCAGAGCTGAAACATAACTGAGACCAAAATGTTATATTTGTTTGACTAAAACCTTATTCTAGCTGAGGTTTGGCTATTATATTATGAACATGGTAGATAAACTTGAAACTTTATTCATACATGGGTTTGGTGCTGACTAGAATTTAATGTTTTCAGGGCTTAATTATTAAAAGGAGTGGAAATACAGTATATGTACAGGTAAAGAGTTCTGGGAAAGAAACTGAAAGTGAGTCATAGCTTTATCAGACTAAATGAAGCTAGCTTGGATTAAAGCAAAATGAATGCTAAAGAAATAAATTTCATGTGTGGTTATACAAACTGATATGCCTTAAGAAAAGCAAAAGTAAGTTCTCTAAATGGAAAGGAATGATAACAAATTAAAACTCAAATCTTCAAGAAGAAATGATGATCACTAGGTTTGATAATATATGGATAATTTTGTGGTGAACACACAATACCATATATAGATATTGTATTATAGAATTGTATACTCGACATGTATACACAGTAGAATTTCTGCTAACCAGAACTCAAACAGTTGGCACTCTCAAACAACTGGCAAAATGCTTTTGTAAGTTGCTTGAGATATTACCACTTGCTTGAGAGTGCCAGTTAACTTGAGTTCCAGTTAAGAAAGAGTCAACTTACATTTATCTTGCATCTACCTATCCCCATGGGTACCTGTTAACTGAGAGTTTACTATAATTTAATAACCACTGTCACTATAGTAAATTCAATAAAATTATTTATAATTCTATTAAAAGTTTACTTTGTGCTTAAAACAATATTAACAAAACATTTTGAGAATTTATAACATAAGTAGAAGTACATATATAACAACCATAAAACAAAGGACCAGGGTAAATGGAATTATGCAACTGGATAGATCTTGTAAACTATAATAAGATACAACTGCTTGTTATAGTACCTATAGCAATCACTTAAAGCAACCAGTAAAAGCATTAAACTAAGAGTTATAGCTAGCCTAATTGAAAAGTATTAATGTAGTAAGCCTAAGACTGTTAACTGAAAGTCCTGGTTGCAAGGTTAACCCTTGGCTGGTATCTGAAAACTTAGATTTTGTTAGGTTCCTCACTATCAATGGAAAAATATCTAAACTTGTAATATATATATATATATATATATATATATATATATATATATATACACATACATACACATACATACATACACACACACACACAGACACACACATATAGATATACACACATATATACACAAATATATGCATATATATGTGCATATGTATATATAAAATTATATATATATATATTTTGAGTCAAAGAGAGGGTACATCTGGAAGCAAGATTTCAGCAGACTGAGAAACTGCTTTCAAAAATCAGTTTGCAATTTCTTTTACACATTTCTGATTAAGAAAGGAACTATAGTAAACAATACAAAAGCAAGACAAGGATTGGATCAAATGGTTTCCAACATTTTCCCACTTGTGTACCCCTTTTAGACCCATTTCTATAAACTCCATCCCCTTCTTTGAAGAACAGCTGTTTTTAAATACTGACATTTTTGTTCAGTGCCTATCTTAATATAAAATGGTAAAAATGAGGTAATAAGTTAGGAAAGAAAAATTAGTACACTAAAAGTACAAACCACAGATTTAATTTTACAATATTCATAATAGTTAACTATTGATAATGATGATCAAGTATTTAAACATTAAATTAAAAATGACTTGAATAGAATCACAATTAAAGAAACACACTTTTACTTAGACAATAACTGAATTGAACAAACAGTTTGGGCACAGATATATTTACATGTTTAGAAAAGTTCTATAAAAATTGCAAATGGATTATTCTGAAACTGTGCATAATGATTGGTAGAAAAGCAGTTTGGGGAAAGAGTTCATAGCCATGCCATCACTAATCATTCACTAATGTGATCTAACTTTTAAGTGTCTCCATTAATGGTGATTCAAATTTAACATTTATTGTTCCATAACTAAAATTTTGCATTATTTTACTTTCCCATTTTTGTTGCCATTCCTGATTATTTGTCATGTACCCTTGAATGGCCCGTATGTACCATGGGGTGGGGGGTACATATACCACTACTTGGGAAACAATAGATTACAGGTTAAGATCATATGCTCTATTGAGGATGGTCACATTTTAGAAGGAGGAGTTTTAAAGGGGCATTTTAAATGTGTGTTAATGTAGATGCACAGAAACAATTTACAGGGCTTGGTTAAGGCAAATATAAGCCTTTTACTAAGTTATATGCCTGAAGTATGACTATCAACCATGACTTGTCCAGTTAGGAATTTATAATCAGATATCCCTTTAGTGTTACTTTTCATGGAACAATTCTTTTTGTCCACACCATTGTTCTCTAAATGTAAAAATAATGTGGTTTACATTAAACACATTTCTTCAGTAAAATAATAATTTTGGTCACTTAGGCAGAAGGTGCTACATGATCAGATTTGTATAAAAACCCTGGATACTGAGACTCTAAGGAACTTTTGTGGTAGGCAATATTTCATATGTGTTGTCAACATTTTACTGCTGAAAGAAGTAAGTGCATTTTATGTAACTTCACTGGGATAGGATTCTTAGAAGCTTGCTCTGTCTTATTCAGACTCTGTATGTCTTTTGCCTTTTCTGAATTTATGATGTATTCTTTCACTATAATAAATTATAGCTGTGACTATGACCACATTCTGAATCCTATGAGTTTTCTTAGCAAATCACTAATATAGCCTTGGAGATCTCCAACACAGCTATTGAACTGAAAGTGAAAAACAATGAACCAAACCAAACCAAACCAAACCAAACAAAAAACCTAGGTAGAATAAAGTTGTATGTCTGCATTATGTTTCATGCTAATAACTCTGAAGACATACCTATTTTAGTTAAATCAACAAACAAACTAGCTTTTATTAATATTTACCAATGATTATCTCCAATTATGACATGGGCTATAAAAACATTTGGGTTAGTTTTTATACATATTTCTGAAAGATTTAAGAATAATTTAAGGTGACAAGCACTTATTTTTAAGCCAATTAAATAGAGTTCTTTTACAAATTAACATGTGCAATACCATCTGGAGGTAGAAAAATACTACACATCTATAACATGCATACATAGAAATACAAAATCATACAGACAGATTAAAACAGAAATCTTACAGCTTTTGTTCTAAAATTTTATCCATGAGACAGATATAATAATGTAAATCTCACTAGTTTATAAAAACATTGGATACAAATTGTTTTTCTGACAGAGTTACTTGCTCAGATGGTGAAGTCTTTTTATTATTATTTGTGAAGACACTTAAGATTTGTCATTAACTTAGTTTACATGTAATGTCCTCAACTTTTTTCTAATAAGGATCACCTCCCTGAAGTTTGCACTTCAAAATATGGCCTAGATAAAAGTTCTTGGAGAAGACAGGGTAAAATATTTACATCTCAAAGGCATAGAGGAAGAATGCAAGGTTCTCCAAAAAATTTTTTTTCTTATCTAGAATTTTAAAATATCTACAAGCTGTTTCAGATAAACATGGGAAGTTTAAGAATTTATAAAATAAGTTATGTGGGTTTTAATTGTTTATAGAGCTGTACTTCTGTTCTTGTAGAGATCAAATTTATAAAACAAGGATGGTTGTTTGTAATTTCCCCCCAAAATTGGGTTGTAACCTAAACAAATTCAAAGGGCTGACCCAACCATTCAACTACATAATTTTAAATTTGATTTTCTATATCAGGGATCAGATCTTTAACTAATGTGGAAATAAAAATATTTCTATCTTTTAGACTATCAGCTTTGTCTTTGGAATATCTTTCTTCCTGGGTACAAAACTTAGAGGGAAATGTTCCCTAAAATGTCTCTATCAGGCTTTGAATATCACCCTCCAGTTTTGCCAACTTCTGGCCATACAACTAAAAAAATATTTTCAAACATTTTCTCAGATTTTATCCTGGAAAAATGTAAATATTACTGGTAGTATTGAATAACCCCATAATCCCAAATGACATATTTAAAAGGAGTTAAAAAGATATTATCTTATTAAAATTCAGAGTCACTCCTAAAAATTACCGAAATAAAGACTTAGACAATTCTTCTGAGAGCTGGCAAATGATAGGACCCCAGCTATAAATAAAGTGCAATTTTCATTTCTGTTTGTCCAAATCCAGTTTGAACCTGAAAAATGTCTAAATATGTAGAGAGTTTTTACAAGATCATTTGATGCAAAACTGACAGTTATTGAAAAACGAGTTCTTAAATGCCTCATAGAATAATGGTTTTGAAGTTTATTTTATGCATTTGAAATTAAGGAGAGAAGGTAAGGTAGATTACCTGAGGGTATAAGAAAGCAAGCAGAGGTTAAATTATAAGATTATGTGCTTTCCTAAGGGTGGCAATGCATTCAAAGGACATTACTTCTGTCATATCAAAGGTTTATTAACTTAGATGCACAGACAATAGAAGAACAATAGGCAGGGCTTGCTTAAAAACCTTTCACTAAAGAAATTACAGACCTGGAGTGTGACTAACCACCATGACCTGCTTAGTTATGAATTCATTAGATTTACTATAACATGCCTGTTTTATTCACATTAGTCACAATAATGGGCAACACACATTTTCCCAACCATATTTTGGAATCCCAACCCTGACAGTTGCCAACCCAAGCTCACAAGACATAAAACAAAGCATACAAGAAAGCAATAGCTGTTAATGGGAGAGAAATGATCAATAACCAATGAATCTAGATTCAGAAAAAAAGGGACAAAGTAAAATTTTACTTTCCTTCTTGATTGAGCACTATAGACAGAGATCCCGGGGAGCTGACTCTGGTAAGAATTTTTATCTTTTGCTAGCTTCTGCCAGTTTGATCAGGATCACATTCCCAGGCTCCAGAGTGAGTGGGGTTTAAAGTAGAGGGTATCTCCTGTACATGCCAAAAATTTGCAAGGTTTTCTATGAATTTTAATTTTTCCTTGGCTGTTTAAGGAAATAATGGTAGCAGCTTACCAGAGTATCTCTTGGAGTCTTATCAACCTGAAAGAAACACATATAGGAGCACTCCTTCAATGTAGATATTAAAGTGTTTGTAAGGCCACTAACTTGGTGAACATTTGTGTACAGTCTTGTAGTCTCTTCAGAATGGAAAAGAAATTGATACAGAGAATTAGTAATATATAACTACTCAGATGAGGAAGAATAGAAGGGAGTAGTTGAGTTCATGTCAGTCTTTGCATTTTGCTTTAGGTACCTCTTTAATTTTTTATTAGCTTTTTACAATGAAGCTATTTTGGAATTTTGAAACCTTTTAGAGTTGTCTATGTGATAATTAAAATGGGTTTCCCATTACTTTAACTTGGAAGACCTTAAATAAAAAATAGTGTCCAGTTGAAATGTTTCTCATAATGGTCATCATAATTTTAGGTTTTCTTAGTATGACTGCCATATTTATGGATTTCTACAGTTTGGGGGATCATAGTTCTTAAATAAAAAGTAATAAGTTTTGCCAGAATATGGCACACTTAATTTTTTCAAAGTTGAGGCCCCCATTTTTCAAGCTAATCTGTAGGGAGCATGTGAGCTGAAGACCATGGCAAGGTGAAAAAGCAGGCTTTAGCAAGGTGGCTTGCATGTTTAAAATTCTGGTGCACACAAGTGTTGCAAGGTTGCTTGGCCTCTGGAAGTAACCAAGGACATGACTTTTGGCTCACTCTCTCAAAGAAGGCAAAAGGACATTTAGTGCATCAAGTTTAACTGCAAGGACACAGGCAAACTGTGGACTTTTTGTCTGCTGATGTTGTAAAGGCCTGAGTTGGAGATATGGCATAGATTTCTCTGTTTCTGTATTTTTTAACCTTCCCTGATTGCTTACCCTATAAAATAAACATATGGCTATCAGGCTGGGTCTCTGTGTCTCCATCTGAGCTCAGAGAACCACCTGGTCCCAGCTTTTCTATCATGTCTGCATCTGTGTCTGTGTCTGTGTGTTTTTCTTCATTCCTTGTTGCCTCCCCTCAGAGTCCACTGTTCACCGTGAAGATTGAGGCAAGTGGCACATGAACTCTTGAAGGAACTAAAGGTCAAGACAAGGGAATGTTTCTGGAAGGCATGTGCAAAGAAGAAGAAAATAAAATGAAGTGAGAGGGAGTGTAATATGAATGCTGGGTGTAAAACATGGGGCATTCAGGATCCAAGGAAAGGGATCTCTATGTAGATATGTTAAAATCTATGTCACAAGTTAAAGGTAGCAATGTTAGAAGGCATCAACTTGTAGAATTTTTAGATTTTATGCACGAAACTTGTCATTGGTTCCCTCAGGAGGGAACTATATATTTAAAAACATGGGAAAATGTTGGTACAGGACTCCACGGATTGTATCATAGAGGGGTTCATTTGTAGTGTAATGGCTAGGATTTGGCATTCTTACTGCCATGGCCTGACTAGCTCAGTCAGGAGAGCATGGGATTCTTAATCAAAGGGTCATGGGTTCAAGTCCCTAACCTGAGAATTATAATCTGTAAGAACTAATTTTCCAGATTGTTATGTTATTCATTACATGAATGATATCCTCTGTGCTGCATCCTCTGTTAAACCACTAGCAGTGTGTTTTAAATTACTTAAAGAGCAATTTGATTTGGCTGGACTCTCTATTGCTCCTAATAAAATTCAAACCACAACTCCAACCACTATTTGGGAATGGTTGTGGACCATCAGTCTATTCAACCTCAAAAAGTTTCAGATAGGAGCGATCAAATTAATACTTTAAATGATTTACAAAAATTACTAGGAAATATTAATTAGCTATGTCCTACTTTAGACATTTCCACTTATGCTCTCAGCAATTTATTTAGTCTCTTGTGGGGCTCCTCTCAATTGGATAGCACATGCACCCTAACTCTTCAGGTCAACAAACAGTTAAATTGGTAGAACACAAAGTACAAGGGGCTTGAATTCAGTGTATAGATCTCTCTTTGCCTCTGCAAACTTTAATTTTTTCTACTCCTCATTTGCCCACAGTGGTAATTGTTCAACAAAATGATCTAGTAAAATGGCTTTTTCTGCCTAACAACTTTGTTAAGTCACTCCCAACCTATGTAGAGTTAATCTCAAAACTCATATCACGAGCTCGTACTAGGGTGCTTCATTTAAATGGATCAGAATCTAATCAAATTGTAGTGCCCTTTTAAAAATAACAAATAATGCATTTAAACATTCATTCTGAATCTTAGCAGATTGCTATTAGTAGTTTTTTTGGAAAAATTGATAATCATTATACAAAAAACAAGTTATTCCAGTTTCTCCAGAAAAGTGATTGGATTTTACCTAAAAAGTTCAAACAGGTTTCTTTTCACCAGGGCATTACAGTTTTTACAAATGGATCAAATAATGGTAAAGCAGCAATTGTTAATAAAAAAGGGTCATCCACTTATTTAAATAAACTTTACTTCAATGTAAAAAGCTTAATTGGTAGCAATTTTAAGTGCCTTAAAAACTTTTTCTGATTCTTTAAATATTGTTTCTGACTCTGCTTATGTTGTTCATACAATACAAAATATTAAAATGGCATCTCTTTTTAATAATTCTAATCAATCATCTTTCCAGATTTTATTTACCCAGTGCTGTTTGAACCAGCTGGGGGTGTCATTGAAAACACTTGATAAGTCCTTTGGCTTGTGGGAGTCTCAGGGGCTACCTGCGATGGGAAGAAATCTTAGTGCAAGGTCAGCCTCTGGAAGCAGCTGCCAAGTGATTTGGTCACTGGAGTGAAATTGCACTAATGTTTTGCCCCTCACAAATGCCTGTCTATCAGTGAGAATAAACTAAGTGTTTCCTTTGTTGTCTTATAATGTGTGGATGTTTTGTTTTGTGTAAAGTGTTAGGGTTAATATCTCCATGACCACTGTCAAATCCAGATGTAATAGCCAAGTGCAGGTGTAATTTACATGTCCTGGATGGGTGCAATTTGACCAAGCATCCAGAGATAGTATCTGTTTTGTGTCTTTGTAATCTATGTATATATCCACGTTTGTTCATGTGTATGTAAGTGCAGCAATTTTTAATTCTAAAATCAGCAATGGGATTTAAAATCTAAATCCTAATTAATGGTCCATTCAATGGGATAGTAAATGAATGGTAAACTTATAGTTTTAGGCCATTAAAAAATGATGCTCTGTTACAATACTGCTGTCTCTATATATGTGTTTCAAGTTTTTATGATGTAATACAAAAAAATATTCTTCAAAAAAACAAAAAGGGGAGAAATAAAGGACCTCCCACAGATACAATTGGCAAGAGCTATGTTTACTTTAAATATTTTAAATTCATCTGGCTCAGATATTGAGGCTCACCTTGGATGTACTGCAGCTGAGAGACATTTCAATAGTATCCGTAGTTCAAAACCTTTGGAAAAATGTGCCTATCCATTGGAAAGATATTCAAACTAATCAATGGCATCTAGGAACTTTATTAACATGGAAACAAGGGTTTGCTTGTATCACACCTTTGTGGATACCTGATCAGTGTGTTAAGCTATACCATGAGCAGCAGCCTATGAAAGAAAAACAAAAATTATACCTTTAGATTTGAGAAAACAAAGAGGTTTGATTTACAAGTTTTTCTTAAAAATCCTTGTTTTTTTTTTTTAATTAGGAAATTTTGCCATTGATCCAACTCTAGAAATGGTTAAATATGCCCTCACTGTCATTTGTATTTATGCATTAATTCTTCAATTTATATTGCCTCCCATGACCAAATTATGATTTTAAAAAGGAGACAGGGGTTATGATTACCTGTCCAAGGCTCTAAGGTGTGGGGAATCTTCTCAACTTTTCATATTGTTTTACAACTCCTTCATAAGATTTTACACAGAACTGAGAGATTTATT
This sequence comes from Lyroderma lyra, assembly GCA_004026885.1. NCBI lineage: Eukaryota > Metazoa > Chordata > Mammalia > Chiroptera > Megadermatidae > Lyroderma > Lyroderma lyra. The sequence goes on from PVJL010004979.1 coordinate 117,693, forward strand.
GGCCTTCTACTTGCAGCTATTATGGGAATTATAGCAATAACTACTGTTGCTGCTGTCTCTGGAGTAGCATTACATCAAGCTGTACTAACTACTCAATTTGTACACAAATGGCATAAAAATGCAAGTAAGACTTGAGATCAATAAGTTAAAATTGATCAAAAAATTTATATTAGATTAGCTTATTTGGAGACAACTGTAGATTATCTTGGAGATCCATTATTAAATCTCCATACCATGATTACTTTAAGATGTGATTGGAATATTTCTAACTATTGCATGACTACTTTTTCTTAGAACCAAACTAGGACTTCATGGTCAGAGGTACAAGCTCACCTCCATGGACATGCTCCTAACCTTATTGTAGATATTCTACAGCTACAACAACAAGTGGATGAGATGTCTCATGCCACGCTTTCTCTCCTGCCAGGAGAAGACACCTTCTGCGGCAACAGAAGAGTTGTCTAATTTAAACCCCCTCACCTGGGTGAAGACCCTAGGTGGAAAATTTGCCGGTGAAATTGCACTACTGCTAATCATTCTTCTTTTAGTTTGTTTAGTTCTTAGATGTGGACAACAAGCCCTATAATAGGCCATACATAAAAAAACTGCCAGGTCTGTGTTTCTCTTATTACACAAACAAAAAGGGGGAGATGTTGCCTTCTGGCTGCTGACCTGTCTATCCCCCCATGCATTCCCCATGACATCCTAAGGCAGAAGCTAAGCATGGAGGCCACAGGGTGTGAAATATCCAGGAGATGGAACTGACCCTCTCTCAGGGGGTACTGTTCCTCCTTCACTCTTACACCTCACATCACCCTGTATGGCCCTGGACAATGGCTGATTAGTCAATGATGGGTAAGATTCCTCAAGAGAGGAACAACCTAAGACAGGCACAGTCACATAGGGGCATTCAGGATAGAGCTTAGGCTCAACAAATGTGAAGCATAGAACCTCATCATTTCTGAGGTTGATCTTCTGCTCCCTGGCTGCCTTGCTTTCCATGTGCAGCTCAGCTTAAGATCGGATGGAATGATTTTGGCCATTACCCGCTTAATGGATATTTTTGTAATAACAGTAATTCCATTCACTGGGGTTAGTGCTGGTATGTGAAGCCACTATACATGAAAAAACACAATGGGGACTTTAAAGAAACAGCCACAATTCATGATAATCACAGACATTGGAAAGATAATCACAGACATTCTTTCCACAAATAAAAGTTTGCATCACACTCCATTCAGGACTCTCAGTCTTTGAGATTGTAGTCCCTTGGCCCCACAAGTCCCATCCCAAGTCAGAGTCCTCCATTTAAGCACACACCATCTCCTCTTAAGAAACAAAAAAGGGGGGAGATGTAGGGAGCGTGTAAACTGAAGGCCATGGCAAGGTAAAAAAGCAGGCTTTAGCAGGGTGGTTTGCATGTTTAAGATTCTGGCACACACAAGTGTTGCAAGGTTGCTTGCCCTCCGGAAGTAACCAAGGACATGACTCTTGGCTCACTTTCTCAAAGAAGGCAAAAGGACATTTGGTGCATCAGGCAAACCATGGACTTTTTGTCTGCTGATGTTATAAAGGCCTGGGTGGGGTATATGCATAGATTTCTCTGTTCCTGTACTTTTTTACCTTCCCTGATTGCTTACCCTATATAATAAACATATGGCTGTCAGACTGGGTCTCTGTGTCTCCACTGAGCTCAGAGAACAACCTGGTCTCAGCTATTTTATTATGTCTGTATCCATGTCTGTGTCTGTGTCTGTGTGTTTTTATTCATTTCCCATTGCCTTCCCTCAGGCTCCCCTGTTCACCCACACAGGTTGTGGCATTAAACCTTTGTTCTCTGAAAACTATATCAATACTTAACAAGGACATGTTGCTGAGATCTAAGTTATATGGTGTTATATGGAAATGTTTTTGAGATTTGTGGGTGAACAATTGCTGATCTAACCTACTCCATGAACAACTTATCCTAGCCCAGGAGTCTTAGAATCAGATGATGAGCACTCTAACAGATTTTAAGTGCTCAACACATACTAAGTAATTGTTGGCTTTTACTTTTGAGATTCCCATTAATCATACATCTATTATTCCTTTACCTCATGTGCACATTAACAGAAACCAACAGTAATCAAGTAAACAAAACTATGAAAACCAGCAGTAACAAAAAGGATGGGAGTAAGAACTGGTCAAGAGAAGGCCTTAGGTGAATACCACTAGCAATTTCCAAAGTGGATCCATGGACTGAACCAGAAGACTCCAACAAATAGGGACTGCAGACTAGCCAAGGCTAGGGACTTGGATCCTGAGTAGAACAGTCTGTCAGCTCAAACTGACATGCCAAAGCAGAGACTGAAACCATGGCTTAGCCAAGGGATAAATAGTGACACTCTGTTCAAGCCTCTTGTTAGTCTAGACTGACCTTTTAACATTGAAATAGATTGGAAGCTCAATAAAAAAAATAGCAGAGCTTGAAATCAAGAGAAACTTACCCAGGCCTCTCAGAAATGGTGAGAAATACAGGGAACTGAAAAGATTCATAAGTACCAACTTTTCATTCATAAGTACCAATGTTTTTCATTGTCCTCTATGCTATCAGAAATCTTATATGGATTTTATTACTGCCACCAAACTGTTAAAAAATAAAATAGAATTAATAAATTTAAAAGATATTATTTGCTTTATTTAAATATTCATTAATGAGGTAGCATACCATCTAACAGATTGAAAACAACTTCCAAAAGTTAGATTTTAGAAAAGGTAAAATTTTAAATCTTTTGCTAATTTAACTTATAAAAAAGAGAGAAAATACTAGAATAATTACAATTATAAGTGAGAAATGAAACATTACAAGTACCACAAACATAAAAAGGATAATAAGAAAACACTTTGAATAATTATACAACAACACCAACAAAAAAAACCTGGATAATCTAAAAGTATGCACTAATTACTAAAAACATATAACCTACAATGTCTGATTTATGAAAAATTAGAAAGTCTAAAACAGATGAACAAGTAAAAGAATTGAATCAGTAATTTAAAAACTCCCAACAAAATACAACCCAGGATGAGATAGCTTTATTAATGATTTCCACCAAACATTTAAAAATATTAATGTTTCTCTCAAACATTTTTTAAAAATTGAAGATGAGGAACAGCTTCTAAATTGATTTATGAGTCTAATATTACCTTGATACCAAAGTAGACAAATAATCATTAGAAAAACAACAACTACTACTAAAAGTTCAGGCCAATATTTCTGAAAAGTATAGCTGTAAATCTTTTCAACAAAATACTAGCAAATTAAATTAAAAAGTAAATTAAAGATATCATACACCATGACCACATGAAATTTACCTTTGAGATGTAAAATTGATTCAACATACACAAATAAATTAATGTGATATATTACATCATCAAAATAAGTAATAAAAATTATATGGTTATTTTAATAGATGTAGGGAAAGTGCTTAATGATATTTAATAATGCCTTTTGAAAATAAAATTGTTTAACTAATTAAGAACAGAAGAAAATTAGCCCAACATAATAAAGGACAAATAATATGAAAAGCCCACAGCAAACATAATAGTATGCAGAGAAAAACTGAAAATGTTTTCACTAAAATTAGCAACAAGACTAGGGTTTCACCCTCTCCACTTCTCTAGTTGACAATGCACTGTAGAATTGTATACCTGAAAACTATGTAATCCTTGCTAACAGATGTCACCCCAATAAGTCTAACAATAAAAATGAATTAAACTGGGAGAAAAAAATACAAGTCTTAGCCAAAAAAAATTAGGTGGTAAAATAAAATTAGCGCAAGAATTTAGGTAAGAAAATTATATTAGGAAAGAAAATAAAACAAAGGCATTTAAATTGAGAAAAAAAAGTAAAATTGTCTTTGTTGGTAGATGGCATAAACATATAAATAGAAAATTTTAAAGACTGTACCAAAACTGTTAGAATTACTAAACTATTTCAGCAAAGTTGTAGGATACAAATTCAACATGCAAAAATCAGTTGTGTTTTTATACAGTGACAATAAACAGCCAAATAAAAAATCTGAAAAACAATCCTATGTATAATGAAATCAAAAGAATAATTTACTTGGGAATAAACTTATCTATGAATACAGAAAACTTGCACAATGATAAAATAATTAAGGGAAACAAACTAAAATGGAAAAACATCCTGTGTTCATAGATTAAAATAATTAATATTGTTAAAATGCTCATTACTTCTCAAAGCTACCTACAGAGTCAATGCAATCTCTATCAAAATCCAAAAAGCAACTTTTACAAAAATAGAAAAAAATCCTTTATTTATATGAAACCACGTGAGATTTAAAACTGTCAAAACAATCTTGAGAAAGAGTACCAAGATAGAGGCATCACATTTCTGGATTTAAAAATATATTACAAAGCTAAAGTAATAAGTTTATACAATACTGGCATAAAGGTAAACATATGAACAAGTATAACAACATAGAGAACAAAAAAATAAAGATACCAATATATGGTCAACTGATCTTTGGCAAAGGTGTTATGATTACACAATGAGGAAAGAACTTTCTTTTCAACAAATGTCAAGAAAACTGGAGAGAGAGAAGACAAGATGGCGACTGGAGAGGAGGTTCCTAAAGCCTCTCCCAGAAAACACAATTGAACGGCCGTCCAGGAGCCAAGAAAGAGGACCCTGAGTGACAAACCGGCTGCTGAGAAATCCACAAATCGCAAGTAAACCTGAAGGCTGGCGAGAAAGGGGCGAGTCAGGGAGAGGGAAGGGAGCAGAGACGGACCATGCGAGACGCGATCCCTGCTGACTATTCAGAGCTGCGCTGTTTGGGGGAGGGGAGAGAGACTGGGGAGCTGGGGACAGAAGGAGTTTGGGAACCAGCCTCTGGAACTTTTGAGGGGTAGAAGGGCTGAGCGAGGACTCTGAACTGCAAAGATAACACCCCAGCTCTAAGCCCACTGGAGACCTACACAGGGCTGCAGTTCCTGTTCCCAGCCTGCTGCA